>JAYECN010296227.1:0-24480 GCA_035222435.1 Microcambeva ribeirae
GGGAAGGCAAGGGAAGGCAAGGGAAGGCAAGGGAAGGGAAGGGAAGTCTTCCATAACGGATTCATCTAAGAATCTGCAACTAAAGCATAGTTCTGATGTGTAGTAACTAAGAAACTCCAACAATATATTTTCACTAACATGTGTAGTTTTCATAGATTTCTTCTATGTCTTCATTTGTTCCTTCCAGATGCTGGAAAATGCCATCATGGCAAGTCTTATAAATGCCAGCTGTGCAAAAGGCACTGTGGATATCTGTCAGTCCACAAAATGAAACGTCATTAGGTCTTGGATTATAATGGCTTATAATTACTAATGTTTCTGTTTGGAATGGTTTCTTGATCTTGAAATCTTCACAAACGGATTTCAATCAACCAAGCTGTCAATCCAAAAAGCTTCACAGGAAACACACCTACAATTAGACTTAACTTACAAAACTAAAGCCCTTCTTTACAAGCAGGGTTTTCACAGTCATGGCTCATCTATTTCAAGCACAAAACCCTATCGCACTTGTTATAAACTGTTGCAAGTTTTGAGAGAAAAATATTTAGTAAGGAGAAGGGGAAATTAACTCTTTGAGTTAAAAACAATGTATGTAAATAAAGATAACCTCTGTCTCCATGAACCAATCATAATATTGGTGTGCGTGATCGGAAAATTATATGCTATAAAAATTACATACCGTTATACAGAGGCATCCGACTGATTCTCTTTGATTTCAAGCACATGTAGGATAATTATATGCTCCAACAAGGTCTCTTAATTTCAATTGTTGCAGAAGAAAAGCCTTTATATTTATAAAGCTATTTTTATCCTAGAAATAAATAAAGCCTTAGCCTGTGGCTTCCCTCAAAGCCCAGGCCAGCTTGCAGTGTTCAGCAAAGCTGGTGCTGGCTTCATCACTGGTTATTTTTAGCCGCAGCCAGCGCTGATGGAAATGGGAATCATTACGATGTGCAGGGGTGCTGAGTGGTGCTCAGGACCGAAGCAGCGATTGCACTGTTGCCATGAGCCCCAAACCACTGCATGTGTAGCAAGCAAAGGGGAACAAGCCAAAGTGGGTCTTCTGCGGCCCCGGGGAGCTTGGGCTTCTCTCACCCACAGCCGCTTCCACTTAGCGAGGTGCTGTCCTAGGGTGATCTTGGTGCTGATCTGGGGCAGGCAGGTTTCTGCTTGCTGCACTCTGAAAGATGTAACATGCTGCCAGCCAAGCCCCAATGATTCTGTGAGGGAAGCAAAAGTTACAGGATTTAGTGTGTTATAACTCTTGGCCCCAGAGAGGACTGACACTTGGGTAACACCAACAGAATGCACTCTTTTTACCTAAAGTTGCCTTGCGTTGCACTGCATTGCATTAATCTGCATTATATACGATATGATATGATATGATATGATATGATATGATAAACAGTATTTCTTTGGGAATACTTGGAGGATCTCCCTTTGAGGCTACAAAACTGTGAAGCTTCTGAGAGAACCAGATAGCAGCAGCGCTCCTCGGCAAAATGGACCTCGAGAAGGACACGGACTTACGCTTGTTTCTTAAGACATGGAGCATCCGGCGCCCTTCCTCACCCAACAGGGCTGCACAAGTGGAGACAGCAGCAGTCCTCGCTCTTCAGCCACTTGATTTTTTTTTAAAATCTATTCTCAGCAAGACTGGAGACATATGAGGTTGCACCCAGAACTAACTTTTTCACGGGGAAGGGTCATGGAGATGATGTTGACACAACACTATTTCCTTTACAGCCGTTGCATTAATGTCACAGAATAGACTATTCAGTAATTAGCTCCATGCAGTACAACAAGATCTCTGCCCATTCTCAGCTAGAAGTCGGGTTTTGCCCCTGGCTTGCATTGATAGAAGCCAAGTTGTATGAAAAACATTTCGGGAAGAGTTGTCTATATCACATTATCTGCCACCAAATTACAAGGTGAAAATGCCACAATGAAAAATATTAGTGTGCTTTTGCTGGACCATCCGTGAGATAATCTGCACAAACTCAGCCATAGGATATTCACTGGAGAGTTATAGATGGTTTTAAACAGCCTGGCTACATGTGTGCGCATAGGCATATACCAGGTCCAGCTGGAACGGCTGCGTTTGCACACAAAAATGCAGCAAAAGTAAAAACTATTAACTCTTTTTTTCCCTAATTGATGTTAATAGTTCCCTGTGTTGCTGGGAAAGGAAGACTTTCCTTTCAGGTTTGGTAAGGACAAGCCAGGTGCAGGAGCCAAACACTTTTTTTTTCCCTTTAGTTGAAATTTCTTTTGAGTTGAAAGCAGAAGCAGTTACAGACACCCCTGAGAAAACCAGCCCAATAAGCAGGCCTAGAAGTAGCTGTGAGATTCCTGATCTCCCGCACACTCGTGCTGGGACCTGGCACCAGCCAGTGGCCAGGACTGGCTGATGGTCCCCAGGGTGCCCCCCCGGTCCCTACACCAAATATCTTGCAACCGATATCTATTAAGACCACGACTGCCTAAGCAGAATTTGTTGAAATAGATCACTGAATTCAAAAGCTGATCAGGAAAAAAAAAAAAGGAGCTAGATGGCCAGTTTCCTATAAAATGTAATTACACCAACCTCAGTTCTTTAGGGAAATGAGCTAAAAACTGAAGTGATGGTAACACAGTATTGGTTTTCCCCTATGTGCACACACGCTCAGATATACAGAGGATGGAGGGAGGAAGGACTGAAGCAAAATACTCTGTACTATCACATCCACAACTATGGGGAATATTCTGATTTTCATTGCAGCCTGGTGTTTGGTATGGTAATTCAGTCAGTCTTAGCAGCTTCAACTTGGTCGTCTGCTAAGGATGAATACTTCTTTTAATAGAAGAATAAGAGAAAATTAGTTTGATCATTACCATTAGACATTATAGTAAAGCTGAAAAAGTACCTTTTATAAAATTACTTATTAATTTTTTATGGCAATTTTGCAAGCTGATTTATATAAGCTTCTCTACTATTCTCTACTATTTTATATGCAAGTCTGGGTGAGAACATATATATTCTGAACAGGGCAAATAGAATCTTGCAAAATTACATCTGAGTTACCCTGATGTTTTCTGAGCACTGTTGATATTACCAAATTATACCTATTGGCTAACAAACTGAAAGTTCAGAGCGTCCCCCGAGTTTTCCTAAAGCTCTTTTGAAGTGTCGTTTTTCAGTTCCCCAGTGAAGACTGGCAGTGGAATTAATGTCTGATAAATTTAGGAATGACTCATCAGCTACTTGTTATTGTGCATGTGTTATATATTCATTACGCTCGCTACACAAGTAGTTTCCAGATCTAGCAGGCAGTTGTGAGTCAAGCTGGTATTTTGAAACAAGGGGGTTTTGTGGGGAAAATGAGCATGCTGGTGGTACCGGGTACTGACAAAAGGCTGATTCTTTCAGCTGCTTAGGAGAGACGCTGCCGCATACCAACTTGTCACAGTTTAAACTCAGGAGAAAAAGCATCCCGAGAAACTAATAAGAATATTCAATTTGCAGCTTTTATCGGCAGGCCTGACTCAGTGTGAATGTTCAAGCCTTAAAAGAGCTGGCTGGGCACAGTTATTTGAAAGCTTCAATTGTAATTCAAATTAAAAGAATAATTTGAATAAGTAACTACAAAGTCTCCACCTATTCAGAGAGTAAAGGAGCACTTTTAGTTGCCTGAATATCTCTGTGTGGGGTGTGCCATTCTGCCTTCCATGCTGTGATGGGGGAAAGCAGAATGGAAGTGACCTGAGGCTGTGTCATCACCCAAGGAGCAGGGGACACACGTGGATTTCACAGGAACCAGTGGGGAAGCACAGGCATTGCTGTTGGGTAGAGGTGAAGGGGTCCTGCAAGGATGAAGCGGGCAGAGAGGTGTTCTAGCTACAGGTTACACCTAAACCGTACAAAGATCACGTGGCAGGATGGAGGATGAGACTTGTTTTCTAATCTGTCACCTTATCTTGAAATTTAACTGAAATTTTCCTACATTCTGTTTCCCAAGAAAATGTGCTGTGATCAAGGTTTTATGCTGAACTCTCTTTTGAACTCAAATGTCTTTGAACAGCATAAACTCTAATAAAAGGTGGGGAAGTTTGTAAAGGAAAACAGCTTGTATTTTCCTTCTCTTTGCTGGATGGTGCCCTTATTTTTTGTCTCAGATAGTTCTGATTTATTTTTGTCAGGGAAACATTATTTATTCAGCTTTCAAATGTTTGGTCAATTTATTAATTTTTCATATGCAGGAGCTCTGAATATTTCTCTTTGAAATGTCACAACCAACATCCCAAATTCTTCTCTTTTTTGTTTTTTCCATTGAGCAAGGTGCTTGGCTTGGCTTGATCTGATTTGTAAGTTCTTTCAGTTGCATAGCAAAATAGCCAGGGGCAGGTTATCCATCTTGCAGGTATCAGATGAAACTGCTATGACTTATGGAGTTCACAAAGTTATTGGACAAAAAAAAAATGAGTGACAGATGCTGAAGACAATGGACATCTATTGTGTGAGGATGAAGTGGGCCCTGCTGAGCCCTTGAGACAACGGTGGTCACAAGGGGAAAGCAGGCTGACCTCTTTTTCCTCTGTAATGCCTTACTTGCTGTCCAGCCAGTCTGCAAATGATATTTTCCTGCCTGCAAGGACAAGTTCCTTTCTGCCAAACAAGGTTGAAGATCTTTGTTTCATAAAACTATCTTAAGGTTGAAAAGGACACCCAGTTTCACAGAGCTTTTAATGCTACGTGAGACAGATGCAGCTACAGAACACATATTACGCAGCTGCTGCGTACAGGGATGCTAAGCCTCAATTCGCTGTGCCAGCACCGCAGAGCCCAGACCTGCTTCCAGGTTTTTTCCTCAATGGAGGAGGAAAAAGAGCCCTACCATGGACTTGTCTTCCTTGTGTTTCAATAGGACTACATCCTGCCACTTCCTCATAAAGCTTTTTGGCTGAAATTACTTTCTCCCACTTGTCTAGCCTTAATATTAATTCTTAGTTGTTATTTCTGTAGTTGTTCTCTAAAAGAAATTTTATTTCATCCTACACTCCCTGTTGTGCAGTGTTTTCCAAGTTTTATATTTTCTTTTTTGACTTCAAATCCGTTACCTGCAGGCTCCATCTGCCTCATAATAAATAAAGGCTCTTCCATGTTCTCTAGTATGAATTTCCATTTCCTCATCTTCCTTTGGCCTGCTCCCCTACTCCTCTAAGCGATTCATTTCAGTCATCTTTATATTTGGAAACCGAGGACTGCATTATCGATCAGCACTTACTTAGCAACTTCTGTTCTGTTATTATTTTGATCGACACGCTGTTGTGGATTGCACACACCCCCCCGGGTAATTTCTCCTAGTGGTTTTTTACTTCTGCCAGCTTTCTCTCTGGGGTTTTAGAGCTCTCTTTAGCAAGCAGGGGCTGAACAGCAAGCAGGGGGAAAACCTGCTTGCCCCAAGCAAGGCGATGATAAGATATTAGTTGTTGAGGTTAAGAGAGCAGAATAGCAGGGACATAACATCATTTGTACAGGAGCAGGGCGAGTAGCAGCATTTTTCAAAAGCGCCTTATTCACAAGAACCCAGCCCATGTCTGTGTTCAGAAACATTTGGAAGCCTAAAGTCCCCTGACATTCAAGCACTTATGTCACTGATCTGCTTTTGGCAAGTGTATCTGAGGGTGCTGTTTTTCTTAAAAATTAGACAAGACTTTAGCTTCTTGAACCATGTCTGGGGCAGCGGATATAACCTGAAAACATTCCCTGATCATCTCTTTAACTCCTTTTTCACATCATTAGCACAAAATTTGAGGAAGCTAAGACAAAGTTGAAGCTTTGCATACTTAAACAGACGAAGCAGGCCATATTTTTTTGGTATAACGCATATAGTAGGGATTACCAGCCCTAAAAGAATTAGGTGATATGGTCTGAACCTCTCTGGAGGGGGTGACACTGTGTGGTCACAGGGGTACCTTCCTCTCCTCCAGTGGAGGTACAGTCTAATACAGGCACTGTTTTTCATGGACGTACGACATATTTTGGAATATTTGCCTCATCTCACCTATAGCTGGACATTGTTTGCAGATAAAGGCTCACTTCTAGGTCAGGTTAATTCTTTCTTGTACTGTGTTCACTTTTTCAATAATTTTAAAATTAAGATTTTTGGTTCATTAGCTACTCATTAGTGTAGCTTGTTCAGCAGGTTTGTAAGTCTATTTTTGATTTTTTTTCCCCCCAATCTCATGAAGTGATCCCATTACTTCAGAATATAGCTGTAAGTGTTTGACTGTTAATACCGTAGTTAAATAGAAAGTAAATGCTTTACCTAGCCTTAGATTTTATAGTACAGTTCAGGTTATCTCAAGATGTAAGCATTGCTTTAATTTCAAAAGACTGCATTCAGATAAGTCTTCATGGAAAAGGACCCAGGTGCCTCTTCAGTATCAGGAGAGTCTGAGATTCATGGTATCAGACCATGTTACCTTCTTATGCTAAAACATGGTCTTACCCTGTGAGGGCACCCAGGAGCTAACAAATCTGTTTAGAGAAACAAGTTCATGGTTTCAGTGGAAAAAAAAATCAAAAGTTAGCACTAAAAATGACAAATGCCTCTTGGGTGACCGACTGAAGTAGCAGTATGCAGTATGGCTCTGGAAAATCAGACCAAAAAATGTGTGTTTTCTGACAAAACTGAGGCATGTCTCTGTGCCAGATCTGGCAAGTTGGGACATCCTTCTTAGAGGCACCTGTAGCTTCACAGCTTTGTGAAGGGGGTCACAAGGGCAGAGGTAGAAATATTTATATCTCAGCTCAAAAAGGGCTGTATTATTTTTACCCAACATATCAACAAATGGTGCTTAGACAAACATTAACAGATAACTGGGCAAAAATATTAAGCCTGTATTTATCACTTTCCATCCAAAGATCTCAGGTGTTATGGAAATACTAATGAATTAAATTCAGAAACATCAGATGTGATGCAGTACTTTCAGCCCAGCTTAGTATGTGGCAGCATTTTTCTAGTCAAATGTTTAGCTCACTGAAAAATGTCATTAAAAATGTGAAAATACGGTTGATGTAAACTTCATTTTATGATTTAAATGCCTTAACTTTAACTTTTAAATCATTTAGAATAGCTGTTTATATTATATGGATAATCATTCGCTTTTGTGAGGCTTTGTGGTATGGCTCAGTTTGTACTTACTTTTGGAACCTAAGTAAGTGGTGGAAAAGATCTCCAACACAAAAATCTTTTGGACACATTTCGAGGTTATCTTTCTCTCTTAGTAACCATGCACATTGAGGCATCTTTTTTCTGGATTTCCAAATACTGTACTGTACTTGCAATTTGTTCTGTACATGTGTTTATAGCTTGAGAAAATCTGTGCATTTTTATTTTCTTTTTACACACCGAAGCATACAGGTAGCTGGTAGTTTGAATAGACAATATTCATTGGCAAAGCAAGTCAGCTCACAAAATATGCTCTATTAACCATCATTACACACAGAGTTCTTCCTTTAAAGAGTTCATATAAAGCTGCTTTGTCTAGACAGTAAACATGCCTTGAATCTCAGTAATTTATATTATCTATCAAAGAAAAAGAATCCCAACTCGTTTTTGCTGCTCTTTTATTAACTCAAATGTCATTCCTATTTTAATACACATACTCCAAAATAACATTTAATTAAAACTGTATTTTGGGTAGCTGCTTTTAATTTTCTTCTAGCTGTGTTTCCATTTCTGTTGTTGCTTTACCGCTGATTTTACCTTCACAATTGATTGGAAAGGTTTATTCTTCCTTTAATGTTAATCTTTAAATACTCACAACAGGGGCTCTTAGATGCTGATTACTGTGTCTACGTGATGAGAAATGGTCTGCAGTAGTGGATCCGGTAGAGAATCTCCTCCCACTACTGCTAGCTGCACATATAACATGCAGACATATCCTTTCAGTATTTTTTCTATATGCCTATGTTATAATTTTTCAAATTATTTCTTTTACAAGACTACCCAATCGCAGAGAAACCACATAAAGTAGCTTCCAAAGGCTCCAAAGGCTTGTTTTCTTGACAGATGTATGGCATGGTCACGTGTCATTGGCACAATGCTACTGAAAAATATCACTGCTCATTGGGCTTTTTTTTTCCCCTATGAAATTTATTAGTAATTAATTTAGACACACGCAAGCTCTATTATTAACATGCCTCATCATCATATTCCAGTGATTTCCTATTTCCAATCAGCATATCTAATGTGCACCATGCTGCCTTAAAAACAAATTTGAAAGTGTAACGCAAACAACATAAAGAAAGTAACCCAGAACTAGTAAAAAAAATCAAAGAAAAAAGAAGAGTTGGGTACAATAATTAAGAGTATGGCAAATCTGCTCATGCTTGATAGTGTGGCTTATTTTTTTAGATTTATCTTCATCAAAATGACAGCTATTATAATTTATTAAGAATGCCCATGACAATGTTGCATGAAGAAGCAACTGAAATTCATTTTAGAAACAAATTTTTCTTCCATTAGACTACTCGGTTAAATAATACACGCATCTAAAACACCCTCAGTTCACATGCAGAATTGCTCTTAGCCATAAATGTTATAAGCAAGAAGCGACTGGTTCTCATGGTAAGGACCACAAAGCCTAAATCGCTCTGGGTGCTGAGCAGTCCTCACTGACACCCTGGTGCAAGGTCACAGTCTTTGCTTTTGTGCTCAATGAGGCCATGCCTGTGTAATATTACACATCTCTGCAAATGTTTGTAAGGTTCTGACCTGTGTCTGAACAAGTCTTTCGTTGCCTTCCTAGAAAAGTGTTCATTCATTCTTACTGGACTATCATGGAAGTATTTCTGGACTGCTGACTGACATATCAGTCCTGTTTGTTAGAAAAGAGCCAGTTTAATCACTTTCAAAGTAATCTGAAGAGAAGATTTAGACTGTAAAAGACTTTACAAACTAATGCTGTCTCACCTATTTGGAAAGGAAGGTCTCTGCCTTCTATTGGGGCATTTTATGGCTCTGTGACAGAGGTGAAGCTGACTAGATGCGAGTCCTTTGAGGCCAACCATCTCTGCTGTAGGATGCTCTTTCTCCTCCTTGCTCTATTATTTCCAGTGTGACTTGGATAACTCTGCTAGTTCCAACACTTCCAAAATACTTTTACCATTGACTTCACTGAAAGCACAAGGCAGTCCTCTATATTTCATGGCTACCCATTTAAAAAAGAAAGAATAACAAAGGGAATATAAAAAAGGAAAAAAAGACATAAAAAAGGAATTAAAAAAAAGGAATGATATCACGTATTAATTTATTAGCAATTGCCCCGTTCTGCCATAAATCACACTAACTGAGGGGAAAGGGCTATCCTCGGTTTATAGCGGTTTGCTAGAGTGGTGCTGTGGACGAAGACGCCGGCGATCTGCTCCACTGAGAGCCAGAGCCCATCCGCAAGGCGCTCGGGAAAACAGAGCTCCCAGCGGCAAGGAGAGACTATGTCAGAAGCAACTATAGGCACTGAAACTGAAATAATGGGCAGAAAAGAAAAAAAGCATAAAAGCTTTCTTTTAAGTTAGTTATGATAACTTTATTTTAAGAAAGCTTACGGTAAGCAAGATACTTTTTAAGAACTGTTGTCTTGGCATTTAGTTATCCTTTTCATTTTGTCATCTCACATGGCAATTTCGAAGGTAAAACATCATTTTATATTAAAATCTTGGTCAGACTAGTGGTGACTTACCACGCTATGCCAGGAAAAATCTGAGTAGTCTCTAGAAAGCATAAAAACCAAAGCTCTGAGGCCTAGCACCTCATGAGTTCTTCTCGAGTGTTCCTTCAACTGCTTCAATGTCTGTTCTTGCTTTATAGTATTTTGGAAAGTTCAGACTTGGGATGAAGGATAGAACTCCCTGCTATGAAGAGTGATTTTTTTAGGTCTCTTCCATGGTCACTTCATCTTCTTTCAAGAAGAAGTTAAATATTTCCCCTTTAGCCTATGTACTGGTGTATGGATATGATATTTTAGTATTTTTTTGTTTTAAAGAGTGTTAACTTTGACAACTGTGTCTGAACTAACACTAACTACAGACATGATTAAGCAGCCTTGTTATCCTCAGAACACTCAAAGACATGATAATATTCTCTTCACAAATTCTCCTTCAGAAGGCTAAAAATATTCCAATTAAATAACACCCAAATAGCCCTATACCCAGACCTTTACATACTTTAGTAGCAAAAATGAGCTGTCTCAGTGTGTTTCCTACACGCCCTCTGTAACCAAAACTGACCACAGCAGAAACATAGTACTTGACCTTTTGATGCTGCTGCTTATTTCTGTAAAGTTGCAAGCTTGTCCACAGAGGAATCCAAAAGGCTGTGTGCTTTTTTTTTTTTTTTTTTTTTTTTTTCCTTCCAGAAGTATATATCTCAACTTTATGTTTCCCCTTTACTATTTGCAGGGCAGTTGAAATGGACTTTGCCATTTTTATTACAGTGAATTTCTGCTGCAGTCTAGGAAAGGTTAGCAGATGAACGAAGTACAAGAAGTACCATCTTAGAAACTCCTTTCCAACATGAACCATTTAAAAAAATATATATATATACATATATATATCTTGTTCCAATTGTATTACAACCCTTCAAAGACAGTACCTAAATCTACCCTTAACACCCTTTATCTGAGAGAGATGAGGATCTCTTTAGGGGAGGCAGGTAAGAGTAAGGTTCTTTGCTAAGTCACTGGTCATCACTTGTAAAGAACCTAGAGATAATGGCTTTCCAAACAACCTGACAGTGTTTAGAAAATATAAATAAAATATATAAGTGGCAGGGGAGAAGTTTAAAGGAAAAGAATTTGCTTGATGCTTCTGAAATACTGAGACGAATTCAAACACATTTCGTCTATGTGCTTAAATTATAAATAGCGTTGGGCAAACAAGCAGTCCGTATATTCTAATGGGGGGATGAGGGTGGGAATGGAGAAGATGCTTAAAGGTTATACCTGCTTTACAAATCATAACCTTCCAGCTAAAACATCAGTCTGGGTGTAGAATAGCGATGAAGGTAAGTAGCAAAATGGCTTTAAAGGAAGCTTTCACTGGCTACAGAACACCAAACTGCTCTTCTGCCTTGAAACTCACACTGCTTTTTTGTTTTTTTGGTTATTGTAACACTAACACTTGCCCTGTCTCCAGGCACTACACAGCAGCACCATTTTAAGGGAGGAGAAAAAGTACATTTTGCTTAGCATGGGAAAAACATCCGTGAGGCCAGCCCGGGTTCTGCAGGCTGCGCTCCTCAGTAGCTTGTTGGGGATGTCTTTAATTTAAGCCTCTCCTTGCCTCTCTCTTTTGCCTTACGTAGCATTTGCTCAGAGGACTATGTGTCTAGTTTTTGGTTTTGTTTTAACTTCTTGAGCAAATTTTACGCCTTAAGCAGTTTCTTAGTGGGTGGGTTGCTAGAAGTGCACATGGTTCCCTACCACTGTGACTGAACCAAAGCAAGCAAGCAAGCTGGAAAGGTAAACAAGGTGGCACTTACCTCATACCCAGGGCTTTCCTAAACACCAAAGGGAATAAGAAACTTGTTCTTCAGAAGAATTTGCTCAGAATTAGTAAAGAACAAAACTGTTGCAAATTTTTTGTCTCAGTTCCAACATGGAGGTGGTAAACCTGATCTTTATGGTAAAATCACAGAGACATAAAGCTGGAATAGGCCTCAAGTGATTATGAAGTCCCAGAAAAGTATTCACTTCATACGTGTCATTCCAGATATTCATCCAGCCTGTTGATAAACTCTGACAACGTTACAACTTTCTTTCCATGTGATTCACGGTTCTCACAAGCAGAAAGGTTTCATTTCCTAACACCATTCCTGATTTTTTTTCTCTGCTGTTTCAGTCTATTACTCCACAGCCGCTGCACTGACAGGTTTTTATGCCTATAAACCACTCCTTGAAACACTAGCGGGTCTGCCACTTCCAATTTTGGTAGTGTTGCCTTTGAAAAAAAGCATGAGATAAAAGACAGTGGGGAATTAGCACCTCCAAGTATGGAGTAGAATGCTTTAAATATTCTTACGTGTATAATGCACATACGGACAAGGTGTTATATAAAGTATGACAAGGTGTTGACTGTTATTTAAACTACCCTGTGAAAATTCCTGGTTTCTGTAAAGATGAATGAAAGTGGGTGCAATTAAATACAAGGACTGGCAACAATGCAGGAGTGACCATCCTTACTGTAAAAATTAAAGCTTCTAATGTTCTTCTAACAGCATGAGGTATTTTGATTTTGATCTGTCTTTCATTCCTGGAGAGTTCCTTTTAACTCGTGTACATCTTATAAGGTCAGGCTGGCTTTGTTTCTCATTATGTAGGTCTTTGTAATTCTTTTATTTAGTAAATTCAACTGTCTCTAAATAATTAATAAGAGTAGAGGCGCCAGCTGTCAGTGCTACTGCCAGGTGACTTCTAATTCATGAGAGTCATTTCTTTCTTGAAGACCACAAAGGATGTACACTAGCTCTGCCAGGCTGTGGTATGTTGCAGGAGGCTTTTAACTTTCAGAGTAAATCTGGCAGTTGAAGTCAAGGATGTAATAGCTGGAGAAAGAATATTGATTAAAGAGAATTTTGCTCTTGACATAACCTGGAAAGTGTACCTTAGTTGCTTAATTGGGATCAAATCAGGTGGAAATTATATTGGAAAAGCTATGGGCAGCGTATCTAAATACAGGAAGACTGCAGCTCTTGTAGGAGCAAGTTTGGGGATGTCAAGTGTAGCAAAATTGCTGCAGCTATATAATAGTTGGCTGGCATACCAAAAGACATGCAAACTTACAGCGGCTTTTACATTATCCAGGTTTTGTATATGTTGGGTCTATTTACATAGAGATTTGACAATATAATTGTCTGCTGACATAAGGCACACTGAAATAAAAAAAATGCAAGTAAATTCAGAAAAAAGGAGAGTTTTTCTTACAATCTCCTCCTGTATCTCAATCAAAATAAAAAATCTACCACTTTGCTGCTGAAGTTATGTTTTTTTATTCCATAGAGTACTCTTGCTAAACTAGAATTCTTGGAGCCAGTTTTAATCTATTTGTAATACAGACCCAAAATACAGACCCCACTGAATTGAAAGCAGTTACATAGCGAAGGTCAGATCACCCATAACTGAGCATTTAACAATTCTTATTTTTTTTTTTTTAAGAAAAAGCTACCAAGTGAAGAATGCATAAAAAATGAAAATAATAAGTTTCTACTGTTAATGTGCTTCATTTAGAAGACTCAGTAATAACTTGTCACATTGTATAAGCTGACTCATTACACATTGGTACGGTGAGCATCTACAATTAGTGCAGAAGAACCATTATCAATCTTCCAGGTGTTTGAAAAAGGGAAAGAACTAGGCATAATGACACAAATTTACCAATCTCCATGCTTCTCAGTCGTCATAATATTCCGAGAGTATTCATGGAGCTGTAGTTTGTTCAGCTATTTCAGAGCAGGGAGGGTGGACCAGACCCCACATACACATACACAGCTCGGCTGAAGAAAGGACTATATACTGGGATGCTTTCACCGCTCCCCAAAAAGGTTATGCGAAAGAAGTTTGAGTATTGTATAATATCAATGGAACTAAATTTATCATGTTATGGCAACATATTAACAACTAACAATGGCACTGGAATAGGACAGGGTCGGGGTGCCTTTGAAAAACTTCACCTTGGGGTCTGTCCTAGTGCTGGGATTTACTGCAGTTTTAGAGCTTCTGCACCAGACTGATTTTGGAGGCATTTTAACAGATCGGAAAATATGTTGAGGAGGGAGAAAGGCCCTCTCTGGGGCCTGACAGCTGAGCGTTTCTCTGAATTTTGTTCTGTTTTCTGCCAGAAACATAGTTGGAAACATTCTCAGAAATGGGTTCATAATCACCTTTTGGAAAGATCCAGAAAAGCTGGAATGCAGCTTTCTATATATTTATTTATTTATTTTCCCGCTTTTTTAACCATACCTGATTGAGAATAATAAAAAATACAGACAAAAATAATGATCTTTTTTCATACATACCTCACTTTCATTTTTCTCTTATGTGAGCAGCAGGAGTTTAGTGTTGAAAAATGTCTCCCACAGATACTTGTAATGTAAGAAAGGAAGAAAGTTTACTGTGAGCTGTAGCTTCCACAAAGAGGATTTTGTAGGGAGGCCAGTGTGGTCCTGTTCCTACTGATGTGGGTGCAATCAGAGTGAGGCCAGATGTAAATCACAGCGTAAGAATCAGCCCTGAGGAAGGGGAAGTAAATTAGCCCTTATGAAACTGTGTCAAGTACTGTTAACAACAGCCATCCACACATACAATTAAAGTGGTGAGAACAGAATTCAAGGACAAATTAATACTTTGAATCTGTTTGTTACTTAAAACTATGACCCATCTGCTCCATGGATAACACTCTGAATATCATTTTGACCACTTACATGATAAAACTGCTAATATTAATCTGCAGAATCTCTTTAACCAGAGTGAGTATTGGAAGGGTTTCCTTTTCTGCATTTCACATTCATTTTAAATATCACTCCCATCACACTAGAGATGTCAAACACATGACAGCCAGTAGATACGAAAAGAAAAAAATAAAGCCAGGCTAGGAATATGTGTTAATTAAAACAGATTTTGGAATAATCAGGAAGTTCACTTTTCAGATTTGCTATACATAAACCTTCATTTTAAGACTCATTTTGATTCAATTTATATGTCTGTTTACAATGATTTCTGGTGCATATTTCATTATAAGAAAGTGTCTGAAATGTAATCTATTCATGAAAAAAAATTGTCACTTGTCATACACCATTGACTGCTTTGCTACATTGCAATCAATACTCTGATCTCACAAACATTAACACATGTGTGCTGAAAATTACGGCTTATGACTTGAAAAATAAGCTTGTATTATATAATACTGATCTAGAGACAATCATAGAAATGAGAGCAACTGATGCACCAAAAACAGATTTCTTTTGAATTAGCTAGGAATTCTTAGAAGTTGTTGACAGTTTTAACTTTTTGGAGAAGAAACCACATTAATATTTATAGTATCTCTCAGAAGAAAAATAGTGAATTGGTTGCTGAGTAGAATTTGATCTCAAATTCATAAGACTTTTAAGTCTATGTGTGTAGACATGCATACATATACGTGTTTGTGTGTCTACACAGATAAATACAGAGAGATACAGCTCTAGATATTTTGGAGTGGTATGCATGTGTATGTATACTCCCATATGTGTGTATATATACACATACAAGCCCCCTTCAGGATTCATTCCTAGCTGTTCTCTAGATTCTTAAAAGGAGGAGGGATGCAATTTCATTTTTCTATATAAGTTGGTTGCTGTCGGTTGCTGCATATTATTTTGTAAGCTTTGTAAGCTATGCATACCAACTATGAAAGCTTATTTTTAATATCATTAAAATATTTAAGCCTTCAAGGCCTGTTAAACTCGGGTCTTATTTTGGTTCCCATAGATAAAATCTCCGTGAAAAAGCATATTTGTCAACCAAAGTAGATCATGATATGAAGCATTAAAATCATAAGCTGTGTATAGCAAATAAAAATGCTAAAATATAGTGAGCAATCTCCCCTTTGATTCATTTTATCTTATGCCTCTGCATGACTTCATCGTATTTGACACAGACCCTCAAGAATGCCTGGATTTACTGCCTCGCTGGCATCCCTCACCCCAGCAGTGTGTGCAGGTCCGCAAAAGGTGACAGAGAAGACAGAATCATCATCATTCAAGGATGGCTCATGGTGAACTCTGCTGCCTGGAGTCTCCCTGCAAGTAGCTTTTGCTGAGAGGCAGTTTCCTGAGATTTTTTTTTTTAAAATTTGATCTTCGACTCGAGAGCCAAAACCAAATTATAGTGACTAGAAGATATGTTTTCTACAGTGTTATCTTCAGTTTGACAGCTAGTGCTGTGGTTTAACATCATGTTGGTAGCGAAAACATAAGTATTGGCTTTTCTTCTTTTTTTTTTTTTTTTTCCCTCGAAGTCATGCAGTTTTATACAGTAGTATATTTTTATAGGGTTATAGTTTGAGATATACTTTCAGAAAAGAGTAAATTGATGGAGTGATGGGTCTTTCTTTCTCCGGTGTAGGAAGGCCTCTGCAATGGCTATCCTGGTCCAGCACTGAGCTCCAGTGAGAGCATGAAGCAGCCAAACAAGTACCAATTGCTGCGACAGCATGTCCTAACCTAACTGTCTACCAGGTGGGGAGAGATGCAAGTTCTCACCAAAACTTATTTCCAGTCAACCCTCCAAAGTATTCGTCGTGAGGAGAACACAGAATTATGTTCTTTGGTATTATCAGGATCGGCAGGGCTGAAAAGAAGGACAGTGAGTCTCAGCAGTGAGACTCAGGGGGATATTAATCCATCTAATTTCTGTTTGCATAGTTTTGTTAAATTGCCAGTGCTATCCTAAATCTTACTCTTTACTTGCAGAATAGCAATGTTGCACACAAAAACATAAGCCCAGAAAACCCTGATAACACAATTAAAAGGTAGGGATTTCTCACTTGCCACGGCTGAATCAGACTGGGAGAACTGGAAAATACTGAAAACATTATGATGCAACAAATGACTTTTACTATGAGACAAGCTTAGTGCACTGTGCCAGAATGAAAGAAATCAGAGGACTGCAGCTATGTTTTTCCCTGTCTCTTTTTTTGAATAGTCAGTAAATAGGGAGGGAAAAATCACAAGTCACATAATGATCGCATAGATGATTTAAAAAAAAAAAAAAGTCTTATTTTGGATAGTTTCTAAAATCCTTTAGTTACTTTCATCTTGATTTTCTCCATATTAAAATTAGAACTGTTGTCATTCTGACAAACCTGAAATTACTTCAGTCTTGTTTGAACTGGATTTTGCCACCACTCTTGTAGAGGGTTTTAGCCTCCTGCGTTCCCTACTCAGAGACTGAGTTCTGGCATAATCGATTTTTATTACCAAAAGAAAGCAAGTATCAACCTGTGTAACAAAGTGCTGTTTTCTCATTGAAAAAATACAAACTCTAACAACACAAATCTGTGCCTTTTCTTCATCTTTATTCAAGAATGTATGGCAGAAAGGTAAATGAAGGTAGGCTTATTGATCCCAAATACCAAGTCTATTGTTTCTGTAGCACTTTGAAAATTCATATATATGCATGTGTGTGTACACACACACACATATAACGCACACTTAACCTAACGTGATTCTAAAAATAACCTTTTTTTTTTTTTTTTTTTTTTTTTTTTTTTTTTTAAATTTAACTTAGCCCTGCACATAATTCTCAGCTGGGCAATTTTCCACTTCTTTTCCTGTTATCCTTCTTCAGAATGGTGCCTATTAAGCTCATGAAGGATGTGCATTGTAACGACTGCCTCACAGAGAAAAGGACCTTTTTGTCCTATTACTTGCAATGGGGATTCAGAAATTGTCACCCCCGAGTCCCTGTTACTGCTTTTTTCCCCCTTTGCAGCCCCCTTCTTCCTGTGGGAAGAACCCAGTGTCTCTTCACTGTGTTTTATTACTTACTGCTGTGCTTCTCAGAGCCCACTTTAGGAGGTGGGGACTCACGTTTTAAGGAGCTGAAATTTTCATTATGTTGTAGAAAGTTGCAGACAATTTTTAAGAGCGTTTCCATGCAGGCTTAATTGGGTGTGCAAATCGCAAGTGTAATTACAATTGTGTAGGAAGCTCTATGCAAATAGTTGGGTTATTTGCAGGCATAATTATCCAGCTTGCCCTCACAAGAACAGCAGCTATGTATTGCAACAAATCTGTTGTCAGACTGTTTTCTAGCTCATTTCGGTGCTCCTAACTTTTATCTCCACAGAGTAGCAACAGGAAAGCCTCTTGAATGGAATCCATGGATGCAGCGTGCCTTGTTGGGATAGGCTACAGAAAAACTCAGTCTAATCTAAAACCAAACACAAGCACGTTGCCTTCCAAGGCAAAAAATACTGAAGAAGCAACAGAGCTCTTGTGCACAAAGCCTTGAGGTCCACTTGGTGGTCCACTTGGTAGTCCACTTGGAAGAGGCTCCAGTTGGGTACGTTGAAGCAGTCCATGCCCTCAGCCCAGACCACCGTTCATCTGGAAACCTCCTGTTTTTGCTGTTCTGTCCCACTACGACAGCAGAATAACTCCTCACACAAAGAACTACGCTACCAATTGCTTATGAAAAGGAAAGCTTTGGGACAAACACATGGTCTCATATTCAAGCACCCCCTCACAAGCATCCTCTTGGAATAGAAATTTTTTCTGTTCCAACCTATTTCTGGAACAAATATATCAAGCAAATAGATTCCGATATATTGCAAATGCTGAAAATCGTAGCTATAATGCACCTTAGCTGTTATATCATACTGTCTCTCCCTCTTAGCTGTCTGATTAACATCCTGCAATAGTGCAGGGTTCAAGACTACTGCCTTTTCTTCACAATCTAGCATATTTCCAAACTGACTGGCTTCCTTCCCTTTAAACTCTACTTTTACATTTATGCTCCGAAGAAGCAATTCTCCACTGTTAAAAACACAATAATACACATAGGGTTGGTTTAAAGCAAGGCAAAATTTTCTGCCAATACTGGAGCAAAGGAAGGTGCTTTTCACAAAGAAAATCTCCTGCAAACAAACAAATCCCCAGCAACAAGAGCACAAAAGACCCTCTCTGTTCTCCCAGAATCTCAAGGTTTGCAAAACATTTCTATTTCCCATGGAAGATGCTTTATTCACATTAGAATTGTGCATGTTTGGATTTGAGTCTCCTCCAAATTTGAAGCTCAAAATAAAAACCCCAAAAACCCCAAACCCCAAACAGTGCTTCAAGGGCTACCTGTGCTCAGTTTCCACACAGATATTTAGCCATCATTTAAACATTTTCAGACAATCATTTTTGGTAAGGAGTTTTTTTTTTTTTTTTTTTCCCCGACCAAATTCTATCCAACTCAATTTAGAAAACGAGTGATATAACAACTCTCGTATGGAAAGGATTCTTATACGCAAAGAGCATTTCTACAGGAAAAGAATGCCCAGAAGAGGGTGCCAGGGATGTGGGTGTACTGCTGTGGGTAGGGATGTGTTGTACTATCCTGATAGTTAAATTATAGCCCAGCTTTCCCATTAAGAGCATTAAGAACAGGAAAAATCCTTCTCCATAAATGGCAAGATGAAAGCTTAGAATGTCTTCCTTTCACCTCCAAATAAATACGAAAATGGTGGCAAAGAATTACAGTTTTCCTGAAATACATCAATCAAAGATCATAATTTCTTTCCCAGTAATGGACTTACTATGCTTTACTCAGCTGTTATGCAGAAAAGCACAGTCCTGCTAATTACCCAGGTTTTCTTTGTTTCTGTAGGTCTCAGATATACCATTATCAAACAATAATAAAAGAGGAGGGAAAAAACATTCCTATTTGTAAGTTTTATCTGATAAATTAGAGGATCGAGCTACTGCCAAGTTCTAAGAACATTTTGAATATATCTATTTTTAATATTCATTTTCTGTGGGCCGGACTCTGATTTGATAGTGATGTAAACCTGTTGATTTCAATAGATGGATTTATAATAAAAATAGTCCAATTATAGTCAGTTTTTTTCATGACCAAAAAAAAGTGTTAAAACCTTCAGAGAATGGGTAAATGATCCATTACATTTTGGCAACTGAAACCTCATTTCCTACCTGCTGTTCATTTTGTGGTAGCTATGAACCAATTACTTTAGATAATGTGGGAACACTCCATTTTTGAGAATCCATCATTATTCTGCTAGAAGCAATACGACATTTTTTAAACAGCATTGAAGGGTATGGATTCAAAAACACTTTCTTGCTTTCGTTAGCCTCTTTTGGCTTTTTTTAGGGGGGGAAGCATAAAAGGCTGGAGGGCTATTACTATATTTCCCAGAATTTTTATTAATCAGGGGTCTGGTGTAAAATAAGGCAGGATCAAGAATGTAGAAGTGTTGGAGCTGAAGTGTCAGCTTAACCGTTCAACAGCAGCTAGAAGCGGGGTATCTACTCTGGATCAACACTACCATTCAACCCAAGACATACATTCACTGTTATTGTTGCACGTTGGGAAAAAAATCTTAATATGTTTCCTATATTCAGTCTCAGAGCTAAGCCTAAACTGCTACAAAGGCAGGTGCAGCCCAGTCACGATTGGGCTGGGCAGACTAGATGAGTATCTAAATAACAAGGTTGCCAAGGAATGCATGCTGTAAGATTTCTTTTGCTGTAATACGCTGTAATAATTCTTCTGAATTATGGGTTTATTGTGATGGGTATCTCATAGTGCAATAACAGGATGATATGCACAGAAATGTCTGGTCATGTTTACAGAGGTGCATGTAAGAGAACAGTGCCAAATGGCACCATTTGGCTGTTTCCTAGCCAAATTCCAGCTCTCATTTCAGGTATCTCAGAAAATATTACCAGAATGAATACTTTTCTTTCTTTCTTTTTAAGAAAAGTGCAGACAGCTTTTTAGTCTCCCTGCCTTGCTGAGAGGCCAATATATTTCCTGGCCAGCTCTGTTGTGAATGTACCCATTATAGAGCAGGCACAGGTGTGAATATGACTCCTCAAAACAGAGAGACCATAAACTCCCCAGTGCAGGGTCTACCTAGCTGCAGACAAACCACAACACTCAGAAAGCCCAGGTGAGATTTGGCTTTGGAAATACTCAGTCTCCATTACTCCAAAGAAGCTTTTAGTAAGGAGCCTTTGCAGAGCTTCACTTTGTAAGGGAATTTCTTTCAGATCAAAGACTCTAAGACTAAATTTTTACCCTCATAACTCAGCCATTTATTAAACTTTTAAGTTTGCTTTCACAAACTCTGCTTCGTTTACATAAACTGGAGGTCCCAGTCCCACTGCTGGAGTCAAGCACCACGAGCTGCTCCCCATGTTGGAGTGTCACTGTGTGGGTGACGAGGGCAGGACACACTGCAAGACCAACAGCTCATATTTGCTCAGGCTCTGGCAGAAGTGTAAAGTACTCATTTCAATAATTTCAAACAGCCAGCATAGGAATTAATCTAAAATTACAGAAGTTCATGGATTGCCAGCACCTTTCTTTGTTGCGCTTCACACAACCCCCTATCCACTGCGTAAAGCCTTAAAAAGGGGATCAGCTAAATTTTCCCTCTGACTGCACCACCGTGACAGTTCTACTTAAACCAAGAATTAACCTTTACTATTGTAAGAGAGATGACGTGATCCAAGACGACCTGACCCACAGTAGTTCTCAAAACCTCCTTCTGCAAGATTCACTTCCCTTAAGACATAATTGCCCAGATCCATTCTTTCTGGAAAAAAAAAGATGTAACTCTACTGTTTCAATCTGATTGATTTCTTCAAATCAAAATATCTCCCTGGTAATGTGGCAGCTAATGCTATGGTAGCTACCTAACCATTTGTTCACAGGGTGTTTCTTGTGCACGAAATTGACCATTAAAACCTGTGGCAATCAGTGATAGTTCATTAAAAGAAGTGATAGTCATCTTTTCCCCATCGCTTCAACGTAGACAAAAAGTAAGTAAAACAGAATAGTAATGGATTTAGAAATAGAAAATTCTTGCCTCCAAACAAAAATAGGCTCTGAAAAAGTGCTTTACACACACACAAAAAGTTATAGAGATTAAAAAACTCCTGTTCCTGAAAAAAGCTCAGCACAGTGCTGTAAAAAACATCTCATTAGCACTAGTTCTCATTTTTGTTGCAGTAGCTTCTAGAGGCCTCTACCAGAGGTCAGGCATAGCTCTTCTGCTTTAAGTACTAACACAGTAAATGCGGATTTTTTTTTCACTCAATTTACAATCCAGGGTCCTGATCCAGAGGAAAAGCAAGCAAGCAAGTAGACACCCAACTTAAACATGGATTTTATTTTATCACTGAGAGAGGGCCTATTAAAACTGTGAATCTACCCCGTATGCATAAAACAAAGATCTGTGGCTTAGACAAAGGTCAGAAGCACTTGTTGTTGCACCCACATACTAAAACTGGAAAGGTGCTTATCTAAAGCCAGTGAGAGCGTGACCAGATTTGTTCCCTGCTCTCTCCCCTTGTTCCCTCATGCTACTAACGGGAATTACTTATGGTCGTTGCAGCAGTCCAGTCATTCGCTTCCTCTGTTATTAACTACAAGTCTACTGACCTTTTCTTTTGGCGACAGATTCTTGACTCTGCTATTTTAACAGAGGAGTTTGCTGCACCCTTCGGTTCTTGCCAATAGCAGGTGTGCAGGCTGCCCTTTGGGTGGGTGCAGCGTGTCAGGTAGAGCTGCACGAAACACCGTTTTGGGGGGCTGTGAGATTCAGCGTTGAGTGGACTTGATCAGGGAGTCTGCTTCTTGCTAAGGTAAATCCTGAATAAAAGTGAGTATGGCAGAAAGCCTCTGTAGAACCACACGGAAACCCAGGTGAACGCGCGGTAAGAGACTGTTTGAAATTCTTTTCAAATTATTACCTGTTCATCACTGTGTCCTTATTTCGAAGCAGCTAACAACCCTTCAGCTTGGTCACCCAGTGAAGACATGGAGGACGGTAGCTCAAGTCCCTTTTCTGAAGGGGTGTCAGTTATTCATACGAAGAGGCAGGACAGTGACAGATGACCTCAGATCATCAGGGTGCTCACCTGGATGGTGAGTGCCCAGGTCCACATGGTAGGGGTGAACAGCAGCCTCCTGCATGTCCTCCTGCAGCAGCCCTGTGGCTGCCTCCAAGTGTTTTAAGAGCACAAGTGGGACTGCCGTGGCTGTTGTCAGCTTTGACAACCCTGGCTTTTCCAACATGATTTTCTCAGAAAAGGCAAATCACATTCAATCAGGTATAAGCCACAGCAAGCAGCCCCTCAAGGGCAGCCTTGTAAGCTTTTAATAGGAAACAAACACACAACCCCTTAAAGGCTTTTTACCCTCATGGACTCTTTCTTTCAAATGTCTGTGAAAATAGGGGCAATATATTAATCCTTGTGCTGTCTCAGAATGCACAGAGTTTAGTTTGAAGAAACAGAGTGTTTCCTCTTGCACTTCTTTCTCCTCTAGTAAATTGGTTATATTAACAGAAATAGAAACAATTTAGATCAACCTGCATATTCTCTTTTGACTTCATCAAAAGTGTTTCCTCAGTTCTTTTCTCTCAGATCCTTGTGCTGTGTTGTGCATCAGAAGGTGGAAAAGCTTACACGAAAACGAGGTACCCGATCAGCATGCAACCAGTGTGGATACCTGGGATGGCACTCGGCCTGAAAGGGCTGACAGAAGCAGCACGTTTGAGCTCTGCCTTCGCTGGGGCAATCAGGGAGCCACATGAGCCTCAGGTCCCCAAGCGGGGACAGAGCTGGTTGCTGGTGGCAGGGTACCATCCATAGCCCCAGGCACCATGAGGAGATGAACCTGGGCTAGGGTCCACCTGGAAGCCAGCCAGGAGCAGCAGGAGATGGGTCTGGACACGAAGCTACATCATCCAAGGTCCACCCAGGAGGCAGGGCTGCAGACAAGCTACCTGCAACACTGGTCCAAGGTCTATGCAGGTCCACAGAGCTGTGGTGGAGCTCAGGCACGGCTGGGCACCTGGGTCCAGGTGCATCCCTGGGCCACGGACACAGGGTACATGGTGGGAGTCCCAGGTGACACTGGGCAGGGCAGTGGAGGGCTACTAGTGTGGGCTACGTCGACCACAGTTATGTTGGTCTTTGATGAGAAATCAAAGGCAAACGTTTGCTAGGAATTCCCTTCTGAGTTCATCATCTGCAGACACAGACACAAATAGAACAAGAAATTAAAAACTACTTAGGACATTTCTCCCTATTCCCTATCCTCCTTTTAACACTTTCTGCATTCACTTTAATAATATTAAAGTAAAAGTCCTCATTGCTTCAGTTTTCTCCAGGCAGACTTCATTTGCTGTGGATATGAATTAACTGTACTTGCAAGGAAGTCCTTTGATGAGCGTAGGTTGTTTAAAGGATGCAGTTACTGCTGAAGAAATCATATACAATCTGAAAACTGTTTTTGTGCCAATTAAGAGACAGCATTTCCTGAAGAAATAGGCTGCTGTTCCAAGGCTAGTATATCGGCAAAGACCTTTCTCTCTACAGAAAAAGATAAAGAAATCAAGTGCAGTGAGGCATATATGTTACTGCTGCTTTGTAGTGCATTCAGCACAAGATTTATAGAGCTTTCAAAGTGTGAATTTGGCTCAGGTCAGCAACAAAAATTTCCCAAGTCTTTTTGGTTTGAAGAGCTCCCTGTTGAGCCTCATGAACAATTCTGGTTTGTAGCCCATTAGGAAGAAGGGCTCTGCAAGTGGAATATTTTACATAAATGTCATGGATAAAAGCATGGATGCTGAAAGGGAGCAAGACAGATGGTTCAAGACTTCTTTTCGAGTTGGCTGGATTTTTTTTTTCTTTTATTTAACAGAAGAAATTTTCTTGAAGC
>JAYECN010296334.1:0-24479 GCA_035222435.1 Microcambeva ribeirae
CCCCCCCCCCCCCCCACCCAGCAGTGATGGGAAGAATGCTCTCCAGCATCTCTGGGCTGACATTAAGGACCTGAGGTTGGTTAAGCTTCACCACGGGGAGCAGGATCTATTTGGAGACTGCTGCTTCTCTCTGAAATATGGGTGCCTTGATGGGATAATAAACCAGTGTAGGGGGTTGCTCGTACAGCAAAACGAGAAAGTTGTGTGGTGCTACAATAATTGTCTTGAATTTGCCAAAAATATCAAAGGCACAAGGCCCTTAAGTGTTGCAGTTAACATCTTCAAATAGTTGCGGCAGATGCCCATCTGAAATACAATATAATTAAAAGCTGTAATAGAGAGTGAATTAAATGTGGAGCACAATATGTTGCTACGTAGGAAAGCAGTAATTGCTGCAATCCCGAGGGCTCCTCTTGCCCTGCTCTACCTGGAGCCTTGATGAAGGCTCTTGAAGGGTTAATATGTTTTTACTAATCCTAAAAATTTGATTTTGGCTGTATGAACATGTAAACCACTTGTGTGAAGAATTCTATGTCATTTTATATAAGGTAATGCTTCTCTGAACACTAATTTTCTGGATTTCTATGCTTTTATTTACTTATTTCTCTTGGACAGATGTAATTCCCTTTTGGAGAAGGGTGGTTATAGAAAGCTGTATCAGAAGGCACTAATGCCTTTTGTCGGATGCTGTAGTACATTCAAACAAAAGCAATGGGGAGGTGACAAGAAAAAAAATGACCAAAATCATCTCCTACATCTGGAAGATGCTCCCTGTGGTTTCCCATGCCTATAAATGCAGCGCGGAGAGATGCGGCTCCGATTTCAAGGCATCTGGGGAAACCCTGTGCGCGGCAGCGCTGGGAAGGAGAACGCGGAGCCGCACGTAGCGAGAGCCCTTCCGAGGGCTCTCCCGAGCAGTGCTCGCCAGCCCTTGAGGGAGGGGAAGCCTTGGAGATTTGAGCCGAGCTGCAGATCGAAGCCTCTTTTTCCGTGGCTCCATGGAAAGCTGCTCGGCACAGGCGCCCTGTTGCCAGGGGAGCCGGGATTCCTCGTAGCACATCGGCTGAACAGGGGCTTGCGGAGGCTGCCTCTTCCTGAGCGTGCTGCTGGAAGGAGGTTGCTCTTAATTCAATAATTTCCCATTTATATGTTAACTTCACCGGCTCAGCTCTTGGCCTGGAGGTTCCTTGTGTGATCTGCAGATCTCTCATCTTGCTGTAACCCTTTGCTGAGCTAGAGCTCATCTTGCCCATCCGCAGTCACGCTGTTACATGGAGCAGCGAGTTAGTATCACTCACACAGATATGAAATATTGATCCACCCTACCAAATCTCTCCAGAAATGCTGCAACTGGTGTGTGAGAGGCTTACAGCCTGATCTTGCCACATGTAATACTTTGAAACTTGATTTTTTTTTTTTCTGCTTGTGCTTTTACAGGCATTCTGAGTGCTCAGCAAGGTCGAGCCCTGCTGCATTCAGGCTTTGCTCTTCACTATTCTCTTGAAAAACAATCAAAACCTGTATGATTGAACATGAATGCCTCTGCTAAGGGCTGCAAAAAACATATATAAAAAATCTTGACAGCAAGGCCAGGGTAAATTTGGTATGAGAACACCAATAGATGTTTTCCTTACTGTCAGCTTCTTGACCATAGCTAGGAAAGCTGCTTAAAAAATGCTGAGGTTCGTGTAGGACAACTTGTAGTCCTATTTTTGGATAGGCCACGTGTGTGGGGGGTGTGTGTGTTTTTTTTTGTTTTTTTAAAAAAGCTGGATGTGAACAGACTTGGATTAAGAGTGTGTTAATTGCTCCACCCTTAAGGATCTTTTTTGCTCTGAAATGTGCTGTATAACTTTGACTCCATGTTCACAGGGCATGATATGGGAATGAAGAGGCCTGTTAGTGCTTCTACTTGTGCTTTATCACAAGAAAATGGTATTTTAAAGCCTGAAACTCAGTAGTACAAGTCCCAAAGTGCTGCAGCAGCCATGCCAGGTGCTAAGGTGGGGTCTGGCACAAGGGAGAAGTCTGTCATCAGCCTGAGCTTCAGCTCTCTCTAGCTGCAAATGTGAGAAAAACACTGTTAAGCGTGACTATCCTGAGCCTTGTTTTCCAAATAAATGCTCTGAACCCCCCCATAGAGGTGAATGGTTTTGGGACTCTTCTGAATAACAGGTTCTCTGTGTCCTTGCCCCTTGATGGAGGTTGTACTGGAGAAAAGGGAAGGACACGGTGCCGATTCTGCATAGTTGTAAGCCTGAACTTGAGGTGGGTAAGGGACCTCAAGGCCTTTCTCTTCCTTTTTTTTTTTTTTTTTTTTTTAATGTATAACATGGATTTCATTTTGATTAGATGATTGTAGCATTAACGAGCCTTCCTCTGCCTTAGGGAAAGTTTAAATTAGACGCTCATAGCAAACGCATGCAGGTTTCTAAAGGGAGGAATTGGGCTGTACGCTTGAGTTTATTACAAAATGACACAGGTTAACGAGAACAAGTAGGTTTTCTGTATGTCTGCAGTGCTCTGACGTAGTGCCTAGATTCCAGAAAGAGTTAAATCCCACAAATTCACCATGGGGATCTTAGAAAAATAAATGCTTATTGCATTGATATGGTGGTGCCTGAAGGGAAGAAGTGGTTGAGTTTGAGCGCAGCAGAGGATGTGCAGCGGTCATGGTGGGTGTGGGAAGTGGTTCAGCAGCAGCACAGGCTGGGAGTGGCTTAATTAACATAATGACAAATTATGCTCTGGAAATTGGGAGACTTCAGCCTCCTAGTAAATTGAGGTGTGTTCTGTAGTAGCAGCACTTGGCTTTTGTGTGCTCTGCTTGGTGCTCCCTTCAGCAGGGCCCATGAATCTTCCCCTCTAAAGCTTCCCTGAGGGGAAAATGTTCTGCAGGCGCCTCTGAAGAGGAGAGTAGGATGGATGGGGCCTCCTGGCAAGCAGGCAGCGAGATTCAGAGAGGATTGCAGGGATTGCTCAGCCAAAAGTGCGTTTTATGCCAAATGCAGCCTAGGAGGGAGATGAAGTGTTGATTCCCTGGATTTCCTGTTGGCTGCACTGTTGGATCTGCTTGTGGCTTGAATTTGCTTTTTCTCCGGCATGCTAAAGGGAGTGACTTGGAGTTTGATGAGAAGAATGAAGAACTGTTGAGCTGCATGGCACTGTTCATGGATGAGTTGGGACACGTTTCCCCGCTCGGGAGATGTCTGAGCTGTCGTGCGGCATAGCAGGAACGTGTCCATCCTGGTTGCTGCTGTTCTTGCTGCTTGGGGATAAGATGTGTAATGTGTTTCACTAACTGGAGCCTGTGTCCCTTTGAGAGGAGCTCGTCTGGAGATCTCAGCACCTCCAAGGTGCACTAAGATGAGAAAAGCTGGATTCAGTATTTAAAATCATTGCTAAACCAATGATGTTTTTAATAAATAAATCCTGTTTGCTCAGAAGCTGGTGTTTTTTCAGTCCCCTCACAACAGGCTCGCTGTATTTATATCTATTGACCGCAGTACCTACAGCAGTGCTTTGAAATAGCATCTTGATAAGATCCCAAATTGCAGCATGAAAGGCAGGAGGAAATCATGTAGCCCTAAGCATTAGTGGGATTCCCTGCCATTTATTTATTTATAGGCTTGGAGAGTTGCTGAAAGCAACCAAAAGTGGTGACGTGCAGCTTGCCCGAAGCAAAGAATGTGCGGGATGGTTGGCTTTGAGATCACTCATGGGCCAAAATAGTGGTGGAGGTTGAAGGAAACCTGCAAGTTTGCTCTTTTCCTAATGCCCAAACCATAAAGCAGACCAAAGAGTAATCAAATTCTGCAGCAACTGGACAAAAACACAAAAACTGCACCCTGACACGAATCTATAAACTGTGGGTGAGATTTTTGTATTACACAGTGTTATGACTGACCACCCCAAAGGGTTTAATGTGGGGAGGGAGCAAACAAAGAGCTGCTTTCAGTAGAATTAAATGAGCAATAGCTTCTTTTTCTCCCCTGCAGTAGACTTGCTCTGCCAGTTTAAGTGAAGCACCCTGCTTTTGAATGTTGGGCAATTAAAATACCTCTTTTGTATTACTGTGACGCAGCTAAAACTCATAAATGGGATTTCATATACCGTTTTAAATTCATTTTTTCCCTATTTGCAACAGGAAATGCAGGTAGGCTATGCATTCCTGCTTTGTTTTCAGGGTCTGTACTCTTGATTTCTGTTGTGCAGCAAAGCCTTTTCTAATTCAAGTCCATGTCCTTCCTTCTGCTAGGAAACATGTTAAACCCCCAAAACTGAGGCACATGTGTTTAGATATTTAGGTACCTAAAATGCAGGTAGCTTTCTAAAAAGATTTCCGATGATTCTTCTGTATCACTAACTGTTACGTTTGCTTCTGCCTCTTCCTTATTTTTCATGGAAATCAGACATCAGCCGTTCCTGTATTTCTCTTAGAAGCCTCTAGTTGTGGCTTTAATTTGGCGCGCATAGGCTAAATTTCATACGTGTCTCATTGTTGCTATTAATTTTACATTTTAAGGCTAAATTCTGTAAATGAAGTGTGCTTAGAACTTATTGATGTATCAAGCTCATTTAAGATAGTTATATTGACTTGAAACGTTTGTATTTCAGCTTCCATCCAGCAAATGAATAAATCATAAAGTCTTATTGAAGTAACTTAGCACTTTATTTATAACATCTTAAAGTTTGAGCTATGGGTGTTTTCTGAGATGGTGACCATAAATTTGCAATAATGATTGCACAGTCTCAAGCTAATGCACATGAGTGCAGGTAAACCAGTCACTGAGAATCAGGAGTATTTCAGGGAAATAACACAAGTATAGATGGTGAGTTTAATAAAGGTTGATTGCTTAAAATGAGATTTCCTACTTGGTGATTGAACTTGTTATTCAGGCTAGTGATTCCTTAAATTGCCTGGTTTTAGTGGCACGAACCAACTGTTGTGTTGCAGCGTCTCTAAGTAAACCACAGCAGGGTTGGGAAAGGAGGCTCTGACAGGCTTGAATAAATCCAGTAGCAACTGAATTTCCAGAGACTCTGGGTGCTTGGTGCTGTATCCAGTTCATCTCTGGAGTAAACAGCAGAGATCCCAAGGATCATATAAGTGCTTTAAACAACTTGTCTCTGGATTATTACTGGGAATTACGCAGTGATACCCATTGCTCATCCCTGTAACTGCTTGGTAGTAGAGTGCTCAAGTTAAATGGGATGGACAAATGCAGGTTAAATGATCTGTAGTGTCTGTTTTCAAGGCTCTAATCGGATTGGGACAACTAGAACAGGAGCCTTAGGGGCAGGATGTTGTCCCAAAAAACTGGCAGCCAACCCTTCCCAGGGAAAATCACCAAAACCTTCACCCCTGCAAGGTATTTCCCAAATCCCTAGGATCTGAGAAGCAGTGCATGGGCTGAAGCTCCAGACCTGCCCTCATCCTCTGATGAAGTGCAGGCTGGTAGATGAATAGCAAATATTTAACAGAAAAGTTACTTTAAAATATTTTTTCCGTAATTGGGTTGAACAGCCTTTGCTCTCCGATTTAATCAACTATTTTATACCCGTTTCGGGCTGCGGGTAATAGACTGAAGTGAATGTTTTGTGTTGCACCGCTCTTGCATTATTCATGGCCTGTTGTCTTTCTGCTCATCTCAGGAGAAAAATGACCTCTGTTTTCAATAGTTAAATTTGATTTATTCTTTCTTCAGCTTATGTAATATTTCAGCGAATCGCAGGCAGAATTGGAAAAACAATTTCTTTAAGGAAAAAGCGCAGGGTTTCATTGATCTCGCTTCCACTGATGCATCAAAATGATAACATCCATTTGGGGGAATTGAACAAAGAATTTTAACAGAGGATTTCAGGTTACTTTCCATGAAATCTTTTTTTTTTTTTTTTCCCTAGCCTACTGGCAATATTAGAAAACCAGGTTTTTAATCTTATTTTGATGATTCATGAGCTCTTTAATACTCAAAAGGTATCCTGAGTCCAGACATTATGCGCTGTGTTTTTTGGCAGTGGAGCTGACTTGAGAAGTTTCTGACTCTGCTCTTTTTTCTTTTTCTTTTTTTTTAATACCTAATTTTGTGCCAAAATATTTTAAGTGTATTAAATATACTAGGGTATATGTGTCATCTTTTTTTTTTTCTGATGAGCAAAAACTCACCAAAATTGCACAGCTAGGCAGATTTTTTTTTTCCCCTCGTCCAGGAGTACGATGCAACCAAATGCAGGGATGTGGTACTTGACTGTGCTTGTGTTTGGGGTTTACCTTGCAAATAAGTTATGACTAAATCTGCCTAGTCCTGCTCACGAAGCAAATTCATTCAGGCCTTGCTCTCCCACTGCTTTTTAAAAACGACCACGTCTTTGGGTTTAAGGGCTCCCATTTGGGTTTTGGGCTGCAGTGAAATGCTCTGTAAAGCCATGCTTGGTTACAGGTCCTCTTCCTACCCCAAACCCCACAGCTTGTGTCAAAATTCCCACAAATTACACGAGCATAGATGGCCACGAAGGGCTCTGCCGGGATGGACTTTGATAGCTCCCAACTTGGCTTTGTCTGATCGTGCTTTAACCATCTGCCCTGCGAAAGGCCAGCAATTTTATTTTATTTATTTATTTTTTTCCCTTGGCTGATGAATTAAGGCAAATAGCTGTTGCAATGATCTGCTGCTATCAGTCGCTCACAGCCTAATATTGGTGCTCTGAGGTCAAGTCAATAAAGCAAATGTTTAAAAGCCTCTTTGGAGTTGTATTTAGTTCCCTGGCTGTGCCGGCTAACCTGCTTGCTTTTTTCTTTTTTTTTTTTTTTTTTTGAAGTCAAACCAAGTAACTTTCTGAAAGTTGCTATAGCAGAAGAGATGTGAATTTTGAGAGAGCTGCCGAGGAGAGAATAGAAATGAATTGAAAGGAGATAGTTGTAACTCAGAAATAATGCTGTTATCTCCAGGTGCGCTCCAGCCTCGGGCCTGCCTGGAGAGTGACTGTTGTGGCTTTATATTTGTTGCTACGAGGTCTTGGATTTTTAACTCCCTCCTTCCCACAGCAGGCAGGAATAGTGTGAGATGCAAGCTGGCCTTTGGATGGAAGGGTTTCCCAAAAGGAGAAAAGGGCTACTTTGAAATGGCCTCTTTGGTGCTCTGAAAACTGATTTGGCTACAGGGAAGTGTTGAAGAGCTCTTTACCCCTCACCTAGCTGTTTATTTTTGGGTCCTTGCAAGAATCCCAAGGTGGAGCAGATAGGAAAACCCTTCCTGGAGCATTGCCAGCTAGAGGAAGGTCTTGGTATGAGAGCCTCACTTTGCCTTCCCTCCCGTTAGGCTGCTTCCAAATGCACCCGAGGCCCAGGCATTTATTTCAGGTTTGTCTCTTAATATAATAAACACATAAAGCAGCATAGCCAAGCCGATGCACCCATCACCATTTCTGATGTCCAAAGTTCTCCCTAGACTGGGAGCATTGTTCTGGCACCCGGAAAAGAAGGATACCGCGCGTCAGCTCGTGAATTAACGCTGCAGTTAAGCACCAGGGTGCTCAATCTAGTGGCAGAGTTAAAATTATCTCCTAATTGCAGTGAGAATCAAAGAAATCCTGGCTGGTGGAAAGAGGAAGGGAAAGGGGAAGGTTTGTGCTTATGTATTTATATATGCCCTTCTAGGAAGCCTTGGGGCATGTAAGGAAGTTTCTATCATCTCACTAAAGTAATGTTGCCTAAAGGGAAGCCTGAGGCTGCTCTGGGTTACGTCAAGACAGATGTCCCTTAAGGGGGAAAGGAGCAGGGCCCCAGGAGTGTCCCTGTCCCCTGCCATCCACGCATCCTGCCATAGACCCTATACAAGCTCTTGCAATCGCAGCTTATTCCGTCCCCCCGGGTTTTCCAAGGTATTGCCTTGAATTACAGGAGCATAATGTAGAAATCATGTTGGCTTTGGAATTTGTTAGTTTTAAAATGCTTGGCAAGCCTGTCGAGGCTGCTGTGGGAGAGAGAAAAGCAAAAATGTTATTTTTATGCAGCTGGATCTATGGTCTCCTCATCGCTAAAGCACAAAGAGGGTCCAAAACCAAAGTGGAAACGATGCTCACCAGGGGCAGCTATTTTAGTGCTGCTCTTCCGGTGCCTTTTCAACGGCTTACATATCTTGGCCGCCGTGTGGAGAAATCTGAGGCTTGTCCCCGCTTATTTTAGGCTATCAGGAGCAGTTCAGGAGAGTCCTTGGCCTGGAGGAGGGCTTTGGCTTCAGCAGGGCTGCTCCCCTGTGCCCAAGGCGCCCCAGGGTGCCTGGGTTTGCGCAGAGAGGCTTTTCCTCGTGCGACTGTTTCATTTCCCTATGAAGGATGATTCAATTTTCATTAAGCGGCTGAAACTGTCGGTGAAAATACGAATTGTAAAGGTGTCTCCGACAGCTTGTGTAATTCAGAGCAAAATTGTAAATTGCTTGCTTCTAGGCTGCCAGATGCCTATCAAAATATATTAAACCTGGTTTAATTGGGTTGGGGAAGATTTAAGGAAGTGTCCTTGCCAAAAACCTCCTTTTCCTTCTATTTTAAATGCCCCTGTCCCTAAAAACATCTCGTTCCCCAGGGTTATTGCTGCTTGAAGGGGATTTTTGCTTTTCCAGAGCTTTATTCCCAAGGCTTCTCAGTCTCTGCCTGTCACTTAAGCCTCAGGTTCCCGGTGTTGTGTTTTACTCTTGAAGCTGCAACAGTTTCCATGGGAAACGTTCTTCGGTGGTGAGATGTAAAAAGCGACTGTAAAAGTGTTGTTGGGCTGAAACAATCTGGAAACAAAATAGATTAAAATCCTACCAAAGCTGTCCTCGCAGTGCGGATGATAGAGAGCTAGTACAAAATATTATTTTAAATCCAGAAAGGAGAGGAAGAAAAAGTAGAAAACTGTGACCTGTCATTAAAAGCCCTGTTTAGACTTTAGGCTCAAATAAGCGCTTCTGTTGTCATTGCACTTTATTAGTGCTTCAGTAAAGATCTGCTCCTGCAAATTGCTGCCTTTCAGTTGTGTTTAACTTCTGAGGCTGTGTAAAATGCAACCCAGTGCTTCCTTAATGTGGATGTAAGCACAGGAAAAGATCCCATCCAGGTTGCTTTGACCTGTGGTCTGCTAGCTTGATGAAATGATGCTTTTTTGTGGCTTTAAATATTCACGTAATTTGAAGTTTTCTTTCTTCTGTGCAGGTTTGTGGGGGTTTTTTAAGCCCCTTTGCAGCCAGCAGAAGTAGAGCCCCAAACACACACAAATTGCCAGGGAATGTAAGTGATTTAAAAGTCAGAATTGCATGGTACCAGTCAGCAAGGCAGGTAATATATCTAAGAGAAAAATGTCAGGCATCTGCTCTTAATCAAATCACTTCCCACCCCCCCACCTCCCCCCCGGGTTTTGTGATAAGAAATACACAGGGCTAGGATTGACTTGAAGGTGCTGATCTCTGCCAGCGGCTGCAGATCGAATGCACAGAGCAAAGCAGCTTCCCAGGCTGGGTTTCCAAAGCTTTGACGCCCCTTATGGGAGAAACTCGGCCAATATTAAGTAAGTGCAAGTGTTAATTGGCTCTCGCAGCTTAGCCCATAAAGCACAACATTTGGGATGGGGAATCTTTGGCCTGCAGGTCGGAAGGATTCAGTTATTTCTTTTCAAGAGCTGCAAGCGAGCTTTTCAAGCGAGGTCGCCTCATTTCTGAGCTTATTTTCCTGGAAAAGGGGTGTGATTTGGCTCAGCTCCAGCACATGCTGAGACAGAAGGAATTTCCTTGCCCTGTGGAAACTTTATAAGTCTCACTGATTCATCCTTGGTGGTGCAAACACTGGGTATGTCAGTAATGTTTGCTTAACTGGAGCCCTTGCTGTCCTTCGTGCAAGGGGGAAGCAGGATGGGAGAAAAAACACGGCTGTAACGAGGGAAGGAATCAGCACAGGGTTTAAATTAAGCTCTAGAGACCAAAAAATGAGGGAAACGCTGAGGATCTTGTTCTTCTGGCTGCCCTCCCTTTACAAACTGGCTGGCTGGAGGGCTAAGTGGTGCAGTGAAGAATCCTGAAATGATGAGATGAAAATGAAATTCTTCCAACTGCTGTTTAAGGTTCAAAGCTCATTTGATTTGAGAAGAGAGGTAACCTTGCAACTACAGAAAGATTTGAGGAATGAATTTGGGAACTAGTGGTAGGAATTGAGCTCTGCCTTGTCTTGGTGCTCAGATTTCAATACTAGACAGGCTTAAATATATAATGGTGTTCTGGTTTTCAAGCTTTTAGGGAGCAAGGGAGTTAAATTCTTGTGTGTGTGTGTGGTGTTCCCCCCCGCCCCCAGCAGCTCTGAGGACTATATTAAAGAAATGGAATTTAAACCAACCTACTGCAATAAAGCAAAAATATTTTAATAGTAAAAGCATGATCTGGCATAACAGAGTGAAGGAAATATTTCAGTCCTGCATGAAGGTCCTGCCCAAGGTAGATGGGATGGAGTGATAGTGGGAAGATGGGGATTATGAGTGTCCAGTAGAATCTTGACCATCATCCGTTTCAAAATAAAACAGGAGTAGTGTAGCTCTCTGCAAGTTGCTGAGATGTGCACTGAGATTAAAGACAGAAAAGGGTGGGGTTTTTTTGTTGTTTTTTGGGGTTTTTTTTTGTTTTGTTTTGTTTGTTTGTTTTCTTGGCATGAAAAACTCCCAGCAGTTACGCCTGGGAGAAACATGCCCTGAGGAACTGGTGGTTTCATTCCTTGGAGAAATAAAAGGGGATAAATCTCCTTCCTCTTTTCCTCACCTCTTCCTGGCCTCTGCAGGTTACCTGTTTCTTTTTTGGGCAGATGGGTAAAGCAAGCAGGCTGACAAGGGGGTATTTATAGCTCACCTCCTGCTTAGGTTCCTTTCCCAGCAGATGTGATGGAGTACTAATTATTGGAAGATAAGAAAACACAGCGAGGACTGGTAAGGGGGGCAAGTAAAGACCATTTGTTACTGTGTAGGTTGTACCAAGTGCTTCAAAGCGCAGAGATTAACACTTCCCACATCCTACTGGCACTGCCTTTTCTGTGGCCGTCTCCTCGGCCTGATTAAAAAGGGGGGGGAAAAACCCAAGAAACAGGATGTCTGTTCAGGCAGGTTCTCATTTACTCGACCTTGCTCTGCAGAATTATCGTACCCTGGAGGCCCTGGGGCTGAAATGGTTTTTTTGCAGGGCAAAATCCGACCTCTCCAGGGAGATAGGCAAGGGGGTGCTGGCCAAGGCGGCAAGAACCGAGTTCCAGCTGCTGCAAGCTGGAAGGAGTTAAGTTAAATGTGCATTAGAAGCCGTTTTTGCCCTGCTGAAGTAGCAATAAGGTGCCAGGTGTCGAGGATGGGGGTTCAGACCTAGCCCAAGTGTGTGCAGAAATGCTCTTCCGTTCACGCGCTCAGACCGAATATAGCAACGTACGTTGCTGGATTCCTGTAGTAGGGGAAGGAAAGATCGTTAAGGGGGGCTTTTTCTGCCCCCAAAATCCAGCTTGGATTCACATCTGAATCAGGGTGAGGGAATTGTCAAAGATGAAAATTTTGAAGCAGGTTAAACCTGGGGATTCCTCATTAGTGATCTAACACGTCCCGTTTTACAACCTGTTTTTACTTCTTACCTCTTTCCTCCTGTCTTTTGGACCTTGGCAATGGCAAGACAGGGGAGCTTGACTTACCAGAGTGTGTGGTGCTCTTGTTTTTTATTTTTTTCCCTCTGATGGGATGCTTTCCTGGTTCCTAGCAGTAACGCATAGATGTTTCAGTATCATAAACTTGTCATTTGCAAATGCCAGAAGGCAAATTTGCCCTTTGCTTTCTAAAATATAGGCTTTCTTTAAGCAATTCATATACCAGAATGTTTTAATTTCTCATTCAAATCCACCTGCAACTGTTTAATGCCTGGTTCCCTTCTGCTGCTAACTACCTGCTTGACCCAACTGAGGGGCTGCAAATGCTACTGCAGCCACAAGCCAGACTGCAGATCCTGCCTTGATTTTTCTTGTCAGGGCTGTGGGAAGGGAAAAGGGAGTATAAATACAGCACTTTACAGGTTAATTGCAAGTAAATCCAACACTTAAATATAAATTAGACCATATTTACGGAGCTGTCAGAGTATACCGCCTAAGTGTAATTCCCACTCTCAAGGCTATCTTGAATGGGTGTTTGGGACTATCTTTGTTGAGCCAGGATGAAAATGATTAAATAGCACTGAACTGTTGAAAAATCGGAGTGCTGGTCGGGATATGAGAGCTGATTGTAGGCCTTATTCCCCCTGAAATGGGGCTGTTCTGTGCTGGGGCTGTAGTTGAGTTGTTGGGGTTTGGAGGGGATTTCTTTTTCCCAAACAGTCGCACTTACTTCTGGCAACTTGCAGCTTCACCTCCCTCACCCTGTTGCGAGGATGAGAAAATTCCCTAAGTCATCAGAGAAAACCCAAGACAAGGAGCCTCTTACTCCAGAATTTCCTATCCCTCACCCGTGCGCTGTTGATTTTTTTTTTTTTTTTTTTTTTTTTTGCCACCTTTAAAACCTGCTGCTTTGTGTGACTTTTGCCTTCGCATCCACATAAAACTTGAAGTTGTGTTTTTGAAAATGTTCGCGTTTGTGGGGCATCCGGCTTTAATGCATATGTATATTTTGCAAAAGAAGAGAAATATCACAGCTGTTTCAGTGCACCTTTTCCTCAAACCACATGGCCGGGTGGCACAGTGAGCTTGGCCGGAGGGACAAGCCCTGCTGGGGGACAGGTGGCTGGTGAAGATGCTGCTTTTCCTGGGACTCCCGCTCAGAGGCGTCAGAGGGAGGAAAAGCCCAGTGCAGGGATGGGGATGGGGGTGCAAATGGGGCACGATTCCCACAGAGGAGCGGGCCTGAACGTTTGTCTTTTTGCTGTGTTTGGCTGTTTTCTAGGTGCACGCGAGGCTTTCTCCTTGGCAGAGCCTGCGAGTGGTCTATTGCAGTACGGTAGTGCCCTCTGACGGTGAGTCCTGGCCCGGAGCAAGTTTGGGCTCCCTTTTGACTTTGCTGACTGAAATAGTGTTCCCCAAATCGGGATTTTCTTTGCGCGGGAGGCAGCGAAGAAGCCGTGAAGTCAAGTGCATTTTGTTCCCTTACTTAAACCCTAGCACAGCTCAGACACAGAACTCTTTTGCTAGCTCCGAATGCCCTGCCAAGGTAGTTGGAACTCAGCAAAAACCTCCCATTGCTAAAATCCAAAGAGGGAACAAGCAGCTTTGAGGGCGCTGCCCACTTGGTGTCTGTGCACGAAGAATGACCTGCTCGTGCTGACACAAGTCCCACCAGGGCTCGTTATCAAAGCTGCACACTAATGAAACAAAGGCTCGTTAGGCCCATGAGTGCTTCCCCTGACAGCAAAACGGCCCCATGCAAATGCAGAAGACACTAAACTAAAAACTAGAAGGCTTAAATAGGTGGAAGTGTAGATTAATGCAAGATTGAGGGGATAATGTAAGCTCACAGACATTTGCCTGACCTAATTTACCTCTTCTGATCCAATGCTTGAATATTTCCCTTGTTACTTTTTCTAACAGCCCAGCCTTTAGCAGCAGTAAAAGTTCAGTCCTGATTTCTTTGGCCACCCTGTGCGTTTAACTGTACATTGTTTTGGCCTTATGTACTGCTTAAGTTCTTCTGCAAAGAAAATCTTGAAAAATACCGAGGATGTGTTACTAGTTCACATATGGCTGAGTCAAAGCTTTGTGGTGCATGGATGACATTCCAGCCCAGGGCACTTTATAAAGTGTGCAAAGCTTGAAAATCCTTATTTAGTGGCCCACCTGGCGGAGTTGCAAGTGACTGTAAATGTAAGTGCAATATACTTGTGCTCAATTGCTTTTCTTGACTTTTCCCCTGTATTTAAACACCGACTTGAAATTTCATCAGTGATGATGTTAGCTCTGTAATTAGTGGGATGCCAAAATGTGTCTTCTCTTTGGTTACTTGTATTTGCCTTGAAGCAAGCAGTCCACAGGACTGTCAGAGCAGGGCAGGGGACCATAAATGAGTGTTTTGTGCACCTCTTACTGCAGTTGTCTTTGCTGCCTTTTTATATTAACTTTGAGCTATTCCCTCTCTAGTGTAGTAAAAATGTGGCCAGGCACTGCTTGTGCGTGAGGCAGGGAGAGCATCCGAGTGGGATTATGAACTCTCCTGCCAGGAGAGTTCTGTAGGCTGTAACATTTCACCAAAGCCATAAATCCTTGAAAAAAAAGTTTCACCTTGTTACCAGCACTGAACAGTTTGGGTATGGACCCACTTATTTTTTTCCACCTGCATCTGGTCCGTACAAGGTTAAAATGTGGCAAAGACTGGTGCTCTACGTCCTTTCCGCAATGCTGGCACTAGCGGAGCTACAGTTGCCATCTTGCAGCACAAGGGATGAACAAAAAAAAGTTGGTGCAAACTATATTTTAGTTGTTTGGGGCTTTTTTTTTTGCCTATTATGTTATACAATAAAGTGGCATAGTAGCATTTTAAATAAAATGCTTTCCCATGAACAGAGTTTTCTACAGCACTCTTGTAGTTTTGTAATGAATACTGAAGTTCATATTGTATATGTTATTGCCGGAACCAATGAATTTAATACTAGCTATTTTCAACTTCCAAACATGTAAATTACTCCTCCAGAGTTGCTCTTTCAGGTAGAAAATTCCTATGCAGAGTTAATGCTAATCTATTTTTTAGCAGTCTTTTTGCACAAATACTTCGATGGAAGAAAGCAAAATCTGAGAGCTCATGTCAAAACAGCTGCTGATCAGGAGCTTGAATTTCTGTTTAGCTGTCCAAATAAACTGGCACTTAGCATATTTTTTTCAGTAAATACCTGACTATAGTCTGAATTTTAAGTTTTGAAGCACTTAAGCGACTGAAATCCTGTCAGGTGCCTGGTTCTTGAGACCAGGGTTTGAATAGGATTCAAAATACTGGAGCTTCTTGAGAGGCTTTAGTCATTTCAGATGTCACTTGTGTCATATTTGTCTCTTCTGTTTTGGTGTGAGCTGCTCCACGGATGGGCCATGTCCTTAGGTCAGTTAAATCCGTGCACGGAGCAGAGCTCCGTCAGGTGGGACTGCCCAGGCAGCTGTCCCGTGGGTGGGTGGCCACATAACCTCCTAAGAGGTGGCAAATGCTCTGCGCACCAAAAAGATCATAGTTTTTTTTAGGTAAGAAAAATGCCCAAGAGGCAAAGTGGACCATTCTGCTAGGTGTGTGCAGAGCTCTATATTAGCTCCAGCATTTAGGGAGTTTTGCCTGTTCATGACTCAATAAAGGGCAAAGAGCTTCCCTTTTGTTCTCCCTTTTCTTCCTATCTCTGTATAGCCTAAAGCATGCAGCGTGTGCTGGTAGTGAAATAGGAATTAGCTTCCAGTTCATATAAGTCACTATAATAATAAATCTGCTCCCCAGGCAGCTGCCCTCGAGCAGGTACTGGTGCACACTTAAGAACTTACTGGAAAAAACTTCTGCCAGCCCTCGACAAACGGAAAGGCTTCTTTTATCTTTGCCTAAGTACTATCTGTCTTCTGAAGTGCAAAGTGTATTGATTCCATGCATTTTAGATATCATGACCTTGGAGTTTAAGCTCGGTGAGTGCTGTTCCTGCAGCCCCGTGCTCCTGCCTGCTTTCTTACAGGTGTTTTGCCTCTGTATAACCAAGAAGGCCAAGCTAAGCACAAATACAAGTGTTTGCAGTCTGTCTTTTCTGGAGGCCTCCTAGTGTGTGGTCTGCCTTTGTCTTCTGGGCTGTAAATCTGTAAAGCGTGCAGTGTTCTGCACTCTGGAGTCTAAAATAACTTTGGTTCTCAAAAAAAAATAAAATAATCTCTTGGTATTAGATGACCCAACACTGAACCAACGTTTTGAAATACCTGTTTGCCGTTCGGCTAACTGTTTGTCTCGTTTCCATAGGACAACCACGGAAGTGTTACAGGAAAGCCTGTTACGTGTTGAAGGCTAACGTACCTTTTTGTATCTTGTCTAGAAGTGACGGTGGTTTATCAGAACGGCTTACCTGTCATTTCTGTGAACCTTCCCTCCCGACGGGAGCGCTGCCAGTTCACACTGAAGCCCATCTCGGACTCGGTTGGCGTGTTCCTACAGCAGCTGCAAGCGGAGGACCGGGGAATCGATCGCGTTGCCGTCTACTCAGCAGGTACTACTGCGTGGGGACTAAGTGCTTTCCTTGTTTGCCAGCTATTCTTGTGCAGAGTTTAGCTTTTTAAGTGAAAGCTTGTAATGGAGTGAATTCTTGGACACTCTGGGGAAAAAAGAGTCAGTTTGGGAGCTGAAATATTCTGTTAACTATCTGTATGTATTAAAGTTGGCTAAGGAAATATTTGACTGTAGAGTGAATAAAGAGGAAGCAATTCCTAGTGCTTTAGCTTCACTCTTGATGATTCTCTGTCATTCTCTGTCAACAGAAGATGTAATCTTCCTTATTTCTCCACTTACATCCAAATGACTTAGAAATACTGAGCAGGAGTGTAGTAGCCCACTCTGTGGTACTTCTTGTGCTAACAGTGGGGAAACAGCACGGCAGAGCTCGACTAGCTCTCGGGAGAGATTGGTGCTCGAGCTTCTGAAGATGGCAACTGGTAACGTAAAGTTGATGTTCAGAATGCAAATCGCTGCTATAGGCAATTGGCAAACCTATATGCAGGATGTTAATGTAATGTTATAAATGGCTTTTGGTTGTTTTTGCCTGCAGGTCCTCGTAATATCACCAACCACACTTTCTCAGTTTACCTTTGTTAGGATTGATGTGGATATTTTAGGAAAGTGCTTCCTACTGTTTAGCCTGTATAGAAGTTCCAATCAATTCCTAAGGAACTGAGTGTAAAGAGTGGGGCAGGAGAAACAGTATTTTCCTTGGCCATTCAATCTCGATTGTGTTGCACTTAAAACATCCTGTTTCTCTGTGTCTAACTCGAATGCTGTGCTAGCACCAAAGCTCTGAAACACTGGGCTCTCTTGTGAGAGTGACATGAGGACAGATATGTCACGGAAGGCCTTGGCCTGGCGGGGAGGCGATGCCAAAGCTGTCAAGAGATGGAAATAGGCATCTGTAACGCTAGTACGGAGAGGTGAAAGTCACTGAAGTGAATTGTGCTGCAGGAGGAAGTTAAATATTCAAATATCACGTGGTAGGGTGAAGGGCACTTATTTTTATAAAACACTCCCTCCTCCCTCCCTGCCAAACCCCCATGTTTTCAGAAAAGCAACTGCATACATTGTCCTAGCTAGTGTTTGCTCTCTATGATCTCTTAATCCATGCATCCAGCTTTACAAAGAGTATTGTCAGTAAAAAACAGTCCTGCAGCTAGATCTGTGATACTGTTGCAACGAGCTCAGCGCGAGCCCGCTCAGATGCTCTGTTTGTGCTGCTTAATGAGCTCTGCTGTGTTTGTCTTGCAGATGGCACCCGTGTTGCCTCCTCCACGGGCATAGACCTGCTTCTGCTTGACGACTTCAAACTGATCATCAACGATGTCACATATCTCGTTAGACCACCAAAGAGAGGTAAACCCACCCGGCTCTGGTAACACGTCTCAGGATTCGGTTGCCTGTAACTGCAGAGTGCTTTACTAACCTGTAAAAATAACATTTCATGTCCTAAAAGAGGAAATCTTGCAGTTTCTAATCTTGCCTTTGCAGCGTGACGTACTTATATCTATTCTCATAGAGTAGGCACTGCTGGAAAACAAACACTCATTTTGTTCAGGGCCAGTATTGCTCATAAGAGGGATAAAAGAAGAAATGGTGGAGGGAAACCCATTTAACATTTTTTATCTCATTGTGAAGGAGCTGAATATGAGCAAAAATCAGACTAGTTTGGAAGAGAAAATCCTTCCTATAGCCTGAAAGGAGGGCTTTTTATTTTTTTTAGGCATGGTACTTCATTGAAAACAAACCTTGAAAGCTTGTTGGCTGACAAGCAGTGAAATTAATGACAATGCTCTTACAAGGTCGCCTTACTAAGAACCAAATAAGAAAGGAAACCAGCCTATTTTGAATTAATAGCAAGATCATTTAAAATAGTTGGCTTCAGCAACTTGTGTAACTTCTAGGTCTTCAAAACTTGAAAGAAGATTTGGAGACTCTTACTGAAAGAGGCGGGAAGTTGATATTTTTTCCCCTGCTCTTTCTTATAGGTACCTGTTTGGCCGAATGAAGTTTGAGGTCTTTGAATGATCTTAATTTTTTTTTAGCCGTGTAGTCAAGCAAGCAAAATAGGACAGGTGTATGATGCGAGACCATGTGTCCGATTGAGTTTAGATGGTGGGAACCCCTTCCCCTATTTATCTGAATGTTTTACATATGTGTTTGTTTTTTCTCTTATGCTTCTCTCTACGTGCAGCAGTTTATAGACAAAATCATTCGTAGGGCAGAAGCTGGCAGGGAGCTGTCAATATTCCTTTTTATTTGAGCAGCTCAAATAAGTCAACATGTTGAAGCGAGTTATCTATCAAGAGGTTTAAAAAAAAAAAAAAAAAGACTCTGAGGATTTATTTAGAGTCTGAGGCCACCTTGGGTGGCTTTTAGGAAGTTCTGCTGATACATGCTCTTTTCTTAGTAGGACTCTTGGCTTCCGAGGACCCTTTTGCCAAGAGAATAATAAAGTTATAAAAGCTTCTCAGCATTTTATTGATTACAGTATAAAAATACTGAGTAAATAAGAAATTTAGTGATTCGAAGAGTTTTGTGAAGCCACATGTTCTGGGTAGGCACCAGGTACTTGGATGTGGCAGTGTGTGAGATGCCATTTCTCCCCTAATCTGCTTCTTAGATTGATCTCCACTAACGATGATTTTTGCAATCAGTTTAAGAATCTTTTAACAGAAAACTCTCCATGAGGCCAATGTGAAATATGAAGCAGTCACCTGTAGCTGCTTCAGGAGGATCATGTGGATTTTTTTTCTTCCCAGTCCAATTCAAGATGCTTAGTTCAGGGCAGGGGGCAGAATGTGCTTTGCTAACTGTGTCCTTTGGCACTGACAGCTGAATTATTTTTGTCCCTCATTAGGCTGCTAATGTTAGAACTCAAACTGTCCGCAGCTTTTCATTGATCAGAACTTTTTCATTTGTTGCTTGAGTGTCGCAAGCCAACACTGGCTTCCCCTGAAAGTTGGGTGCTGTGGTTTTCCTGTGTCGGTTCTGCTTTCTGTGCTGATAGAATTATGCTTGGAGAAGATAAATTAAGGGGCAAGCCCAAGGAAATTACGAAGAATTAACAACCTTTCTTGTTAGACTGTTACGTTCAGGGGACCACTAATGCCAGATGCTGGTCTGCTGTCTTCAGGAGCTGCAGTTGCTCATGGACTACAGTTTATTTCAGTTCTGGCTGTTTCTGACAGCTGGTGTGATGGATGTTGCTAGTTTAGCTGTTCCTTTATCTTTGTTGTCTTTTGTATAAAAATGCATCTCTTTAAGTGGCCAACTACTAGTATTTATCTATCTTTTTCTTGTTTTTATCAATTCATAGGCATAAAGCCTGGTTTTCTTTTGAAGAAGTTGCATTGTCTTAGAGTTCTGGAGCTTGCCCCAAGTCTTTTGTGTTGAAAAGTTTCACACATTTCCTGTGCAGTGATACCAGTTTCTGATGAATCTCTAAGGAGTTGTGTGGATCGCCGCATATAAAGCAGCCTCTTTCTTTCCTAGAGCTCTTAAGCCATGAAGATGCAACCACGCTGAATGATGTCAAGACGTTGGTTCAGCAGTTGTATACGGCCTTGTGCATTGAGGAGCACCAGCTGAACAAGGAGAAGGAGCTAATAGGGAGGCTAGAGGAACTGAAGGAGCAACTAGCACCATTAGAAAAAGTGAGAAGTCTCATTTTATTTTACTTATCCTCCAAATGCCAGATTAATGTATTTTGAGGTTTTATTTAGATCCCTTCAAGTAATTTTAAGATCAGTGAAACAGAATATGGCACTGAATCTATACCAAGACGCATCTGTTTCTGCAGAAACTTTGTGTAGTTGGAAATGAACTTGGTAATAAATAGACTGGTGCTAATGCAACAAAACATCCTTGCAAACACAGAAGTAGGCACCTTTGCCAAGTGTCCAGAGTATGCTGAGTAAAATAAATAAAGATGATGGGAGATACAGATGGAAAACAAGTCTAGGAGTGTCTGTGTAGCCTGGAGTCAGGTCATGCATCTCAAATGACTTATGATTTGTATAGATGCAGAGTATTTTTTATGTTATATTTTAATTACAATATTTTTCTGAGAATGTGAGGCTTTTTTTTTTTTCCCCCTGCAGATAAGGATGGAGCTCAGCAGGAAAGCAGAGAAGAGGACGACCTTGGTTTTATGGGGAGGGCTGGCCTACATGGCCACTCAGTTTGGGATTCTAGCCCGCCTCACCTGGTGGGAATATTCTTGGGACATTATGGAACCAGTCACTTATTTCATCACCTATGGTAGTGCCATGGCAATGTATGCTTATTTCGTAATGACTCGCCAGGTAGGACATGTTGTGCTCCCGTTGACACTTTAATAGAAGGCTTGATTTGGGCTTTTTGTAGAAAATTATAAAAACTATATAGATGGCAGCTAGCCCCTTCCCTGTCCTGTCAGAGCTGGGTGCCCCTTGATGTAATTGTTGCTATGCAGAGGGGGAGATCTTGGTGGAGTTTACAGATTTCCTGATTGACCTATCTTTTTTTTCACTGCAATTAAGTTCTGCTCTACCCTGTAGTCTCTTAGGTGTTGTGACTTATCAGTCTCAATAGCCCATGGGCACAAGAGGGATCTTCTGAGTTTCAAGGAAATATGCATCTCCGTACGAGTCAGCAATCTCTAAAGAGACAAAAAATGCTCATAAAACGTGTAGGAATTTTCTCTTTAGTTGTGTCGTGGATTTAGCCTGTTATCCAGATATAACACATCCATTTGGATGCTTGGTACAATCCCTTGGTACAATCCCAGATCTACTGACTCTGGCGAAGTCTTTGAAAACTAGCCCTGCTTCAGTGGTGGGAAATCTATGGACAAAACAGAGCTGCGCTTCTCTGAGTCCTCACAGCAGTGACAGATACTTGGCAGGGTTTAGCTCACAGTTTGTTTTACCACTCCTTCATAATCCCACCCCAGTGATGAGGGGGGAATGGCTCAGAACATCTCAGACCACCAGGATAGATTCTGGTTTGGCTGAGAGAACTGCTCATAGGCAACTGTTGTTGCTTTAATTAGCCATTATGTTTAACAGGCCCATTCTGTTGTTCTCTCTTTTTTTTTTTTTAATTTTTTTTAAGAAGCAAATTAATAACACTATAACATTCTGTAAAAGAATGATTACATTAGTGTTTTAGACTGTAGTGGGTGTTTCTTTGGTGTTGTTTAACTGCCAACTGTGAATGTTTTAGAACCCTGGAATGTGTTAGTTTCTGCTCTTTCTGCAGAGAAAGGTACACACGTTCAGGATTGGAGAAAAGTTACTGTAACTCACCATCAAAATATTGGAACACACCAGAGGCAGGAGCAAATTCCTGGCTGAACTTAGGCAACGCTGTCTAGTCTTGTGTCTCGGTTGGCAGATATCAGTTATCCTCCCCAAATCATATCTGCTAATAGGGGTGAAAGCTATTCCTCTGTTGAGGTACTTTATTCATGTCTTCTCCTTTTTTTTATTTCTAGGAGTATGCTTATCCAGATGCCAGAGACAGACAGTACTTATTATTTTTCCATAAAGGAGCCAAAAAGACGCAATTTGATCTAGAGAAATACAATCAACTCAAGAATGCAATTGCTCAGGTAATGAGAATTTTTCCAGAACTAAAAAGATTCACTGGTTTTGTAGCTGCTGTCAACAGATGCACCTCAAACAAGAATGAATGTCTTAAGATTTCAGCCTTAATTTTCTTGTCACAGCCCCAGTGCAATCACTGAATTGGCTTTAATCTGCCCAGGAATGGAATTGCTGGATACCTAAATCAATATCAGACAGTTGCCTGTATCTATCCATAAAGAGTCTTTTAGAAACTGTTGGCAAATCCTGATGTAGTTCAAGATTTCCATTCTTCCTGGCTTCTACACACCAGATGGGCTGAGTAAGGAATGAAGATTTGCATCCCTTGGGTTCACATCCCCCTGACATAACTGTATTTGAGTGTACTGGACCTGCAGACCTGGAAAACCTAGAGTATTTCCCTTCTAAGAAACAAGGGAGACTGGGACCCTGTGAGTTTGTGGGGATCATGTCTTCCCTGCTGTTTTTCTTTGCCTTTGTTGCATTCCCAGAGTGCAGCTCTTCCACATGGTAGATCTGCACATCTCAATTTATCTCTAGTTTTTTGGCTCTGCCACAGACATTTGCAGCATTTTTGTGTCTTAGTGGTTGAATGCAGACCAACTGGGAGAGGTGCAGAGCCAAGATTCTTCAGGAAGTGCTGGAAATGGGTATCCCAGAATTTCGGCTTATTTTTTGTGCACTTCCCTTCTGTATAGGAGAAACAAGGAAGTACAGAGGAGCTTTCCGTTGTCTAAGGGGGCATGGGATTGGAGATACCCAGGGTATGGGCAGCCTGGTCTTTATAATGTGTCTTTTGTTTTTAGGCAGAATTGGACCTTAAGAGGCTTCGAGATCCACTGCAGGTTCACCTGCCCATCCAGCAAATTGATGAAAAGGACTGATCAGCCAAGAAGCTCTGAACCCCGGCAAAAAACCTGTTCATAGCTCTTGCCTTTTTAAATTAAAGCGTTGCAGGTGGAAGCTGGGAGGCGATGTGGGGGTGGAGGGTTTTTACCTTTAATCAAGACAAAGGACTGTAAGGGAGGGAAATACCTTTAAATCCGAAGATGGGACATTGTGGAATGCTAGTTCTGAAAAGGGCTTGGCAAAAAGTCATGTTTTAAAACTGTCTGAATGACGATTGTGTTCAAATACAGGATTGGGGGGCGGGTTGTGAGAAGAATGTAATGCTGGGGTAGGGGTGTCTTCTTCCAGCTTTGCAGGGTCTGCCTCTTGATAAGACACCAGCAGCCTGCTTAGCTTTTTAAATCTTCCTTTACCTGATTCAGATCTCTCTCTTTCTCTCTCAAAAAAAAGAAAAAAAAGAAAAAAAACCCACAGAATTCAAGCCACCTGGAGCCATGGCTGGTGATCAGAACTTGCGCTCCATCACCATTAACACGCACACTTCTGATCAGACCTGGTCTCTTTTATAAACTTACTACGAGACTGCTTTCTACTGGAAAACCGTGAGCTTCCCCTCCCCAGCCCACCCTACGTGCTCCACTGACTTCCTCCTTTGCTTATTTGTAGCACAGAATTGATGGTAGCCAAGTGAGAGAAGGAACAAAGTTTTGTTCTGGACATTTGATAATTGATATTTTGGATTATTCCTTAAATATATAAACTTTGAGTCCCAGTGCTCTTGAGCTCCTTCTAGAAATCAATGGCAGCATTGCATGAGAGTTTTTATATTCAGTCTTAAGGGAGGGAGATTTCCTCTTCCCACCCCAAATCTGATAGCCACCTGGACTGTGAAATTATGAAGGCTTAAAGGATTATGAAACTGGCTCAGAATCATGACTTCTGCTTAACCAAGCAGTTTTGGAACAATTATACTTGCTCTTTGACTTCTCGTGTGGCAGGATAAAAAGTCTCACACGTGTTGAAAACATTTTCCTGTTTGGAGGCTTTGGGAAAGCCCAAGGCCTCCTACGATACAGAACAGAACAATTTCAGTTCACTAGCACTTTCCCCTACCTAAGTAGCTTGCAGTGAACTTTGCACCCACAGGTCAGGATTTCTAAGGAGTGGCTAATAACATCTCTTGTTCTTAGCTAAAAGAAAGAGAGGAAGGGAAGTCAACCCATTGCCCTCTCTGCTAGCCAAGGCTGGCTGATTTCTGAGCAGATAAAACACCTCATTGATGTGAAGTGGGTCAGCCTCTTTTTTTTTTTTTTTTTTTTTTTTTTTTAAAGCATCCTGCTGCTAAATGTTATGGAGGCAGGATGAAGGTAGAAGGACACTAAGCTTTCTATACAGAAGAGCTGGCTGCTTTTTTGATGTTTCACTACTCCTCACTGTGTCATGGCAAGAGGCTTCCATTTTTTGTGGAGAACCATGTCTGAAAAAATAAAGGGAAAAAAAAAAATCAGTATTAACCAGACGCCAGGTGCCTTGCAGATGTGGAAACACAGCTGGAATTGCTGCCTCTTCTCACTCAATGGCATGTTGGACTGAATGGGTGCATGTTTCTAGTTTTCCCCCCTCCCCTTTTTCCTCTGTCTTTCAATTTAATTACATTGTGTGATTATTTTTTTTTTTATCTGTTTTATTCTGTTTGTGTGATGAGTTTTAAAGGCGGGGGGGAAAGAGAAGAAAATCCTGTAGCTGAATCCTTGGTGTGCATTTGGGATGAGGGAGGGAGCATGGAGAAAAGTCCTTCTTTAAAAAAAAAAAAAAAAAAAAAAAAATTGAACATGTGTAAAATCCTGTATCAT
>JAYECN010296439.1:0-24478 GCA_035222435.1 Microcambeva ribeirae
CCCCTTCAGCCGCCACGTTCGTTTCCGCAGGGGCTCAGCCTCTTCGCCAGCGGCAGGGCCGCACCCTATAGAGCTGCTACCCTGTAGCTCCTGGGGCGGGAGGGAGAGGTTAACCCGTCCCCAGGCTCGCAGTGCTCGCAGCACTGCTGACCGGCGCTGCGAGGAACAGCTCTGCCTCAGCAGCAGGGCTGAGGAAAGCCAAAAAGCCACTGTCTGGTACCTCAAAAAAATATTTGTATATAAAAAAAATGTGTATACACACACATTATATAAATAGAGATGGGCAGTAGTAACGTGCTCCCAAAAGAGACTGTGGAGCAGCGCAGGATGGAGAGAGCGCTGCCTCACCGCCACGCAAACCAAGCCGGGCGAGCCGCCCTCCTCACGCCTTGCCGCTTCCCGCTCTCCTCAGAGAACCTGGAAGCTCCCACAGAGCAGAGGACAGAGCAGCTCTTTGACTTAGCTTGGAGAGGACATGGTGGAGGGAATCTGCAAAATCATCAGTCTCATTATTTAGCTGCAGGGGGTGGTTTAAAAAGAAAAAAAAAAAAAATCCATTTCAGGAGTTTTGCAGCCCTTAAGAAAAATGCTTCCCTGCATAAACTGGATGAGAGGCTTAACTCTTGCACCAGAGATTTAGGAAGATAATAGGTCAGTATTAAACTGTACGGACGCGCTGTGAGCCGGGCTAGGCACCCGAAAAAGCAAGGGAGCTGCTGCAGCAGCACAGAGTCCAACGCCGAGGGCTGCGCAGTGCACAGCCCTCCTGCCGCTCTTCCTCCCGGCCAGACGCCCGGGACACGAGCGGCTCAAAGCCGGGACTCGGGAGATCCCGCAGCACGGTTCACGTTGCTCTCCCAGCTCCAGGGCTGCCGTGCGGTCCGAGCGCAGCTTTGGAGAGCAGCTCACCCCTATTTTTAGGTGCTCCGACCCTCTGCTTTCCTTCCCCTCCCCAGTCGTTCCGATCAAGCGCGTTCCTGGAACTTGAGCAAAGGTTCAGCCATGAGGCGCTTCCAGCCGCAGGACATCCCTCCAAGCAAGATGCCAGGGAAGAACAAAATCACAGATGCCAGCGTCACTTTATCATTTTCTACTTTATTACTTCAAATTAACAACCACGATAAAGCTCAAAAAAGTCCAATATTTACACAGGAAAAAAGTACAAAATCCCCCCCAAAGTTCTTCAGGTTTTTTTTTTTTTTTTGTTTTTTTAAATTAAAAATTAATAAAAAGTTTTGCTCTTTAATTAAAAAAAAAAAAAAAAAAAAGAGAGAGAGAAAGACAGTAAGACAGGTAAATAAATTAGGAAAAAAAAAAAAAACGAGGAAAAAAACAAAGTGTTAAATAGAAAGGATAAAAACAAACGAACAAAAAGACTAACCCCACCCTCCCCGCCCTGCCAACAACCCGTTGGCTCCACACTACAGTGACAGTGTGTCTGCTACAGGCCACAGGTCGCAGTGGTGATCGGTGTGTTTCCAAGGCCCAAGTGCCACAAAGCAGCTTGAGTGTCCCTAAATTATATTTAAAAGCAACTAAAGTTTGGGGGGGGGGGGGGGGCGGGGAGGAGAACAGGGCCGGAGGGGGTTGTGCATGTGTATTCTGGATCTTCCTGGGGGCTGCAGGAGGGAAGGAGAGGAAGAGCCATTGCTCTGCAAAAAACATCCAGCTCCAGTTTCTGCGCGCCCCGCTCTTCTCCTCAAGTCCCACACTTCCTCCACAGGCATTAAAACAAGTTGTAATGAAAAGGAAAAACAAACATAAGAACAGCTAGACAAAAACAAAACAGATCCCGCTGCAGAGAGGGGAAAGGGCTTCTCATCTTCCTGTCCTTCAGCTTCAGCCTTCTCATCCTTCTCCTTGTAACCAGGTGCCTCTCCACGTATCCTTTGGCATGTGAGAACCGCTCAGATCCTTAGTCTGGCTCTTCCCCTGACAGCTCAAAAACAACACAGAGGAGCCACCCGAGGAAAGGAAGTCCAAGTCTGACGATTAGGCCATTGCTACAACCTCCCTTTCGTGGCTTAAGATTCATTTAATGCTTGAGAAAATAATTTCTGTTACAATAATAATACAGATGATAAAAAAAATCAGACTTCTACCATCAAGCATGGCTGGAATCCAATTCCCTCCCAGCCCATAAGACTCCTGCAAAAAGAAACATCCACCGCCTGCCCTCAGAGGGGAAAAAAAAAATAAAAAAACAAGCAACAACAACAAAAAAAAAAGAGAGCAAAGCTAAAATTTAGATGGCTAGAAACCATTTGATTTGAAAACAATAATTAAAAAACAAAGCAGGGGGAAGATAAAACAAGGGGGGACAAAGAAAAAAAAAAAAACTAAATAAGGAGCAGAGAGCGAGGATGGGAGAGAGCTGGGGAAGCCACTGGGGGCGGCGGTAGGGCCAGGATGGGGCTGGGGGGGCGGCTGCACGGGGCAGCCAAGGAGCCCATCCCTGCGGGGCTCCCGCGGCGTTGGCGGCATCTCGGAGGCGCTCGCGTCGGGACACGCGGACGGCCAGCTCGGAAACGGCTCGCACCAGCGCGGGGGCGCAGCTCGACTCCTCGTCGTTGGCAAAACAAAAAACGAAAAACCAAAAATAATAATAATAATAAAAAAAAATCTGTTTTTTTTTTTGTCTTTTTTAATTTTTTGTTTGTTTTTTGGGTTTTTGTTTTTTAAAAGAAAAATACAGTGAAGACACTAGGAGGAAAAAAAAAAAAGAGAGAGAGAGAGAGAGAGAGAGAAAAAAAGGGAAGAGAAGGTTAGAAGAAAAAAGACTTTTCCTACCACATCCAAAGCCAACTGGAATTTAACAAACTAAATTAGTCCTTTCTTTTACATTTCTGTCACCCCTCAGAGCTGCCCCCTCCAACTACTCGTTTCCCCTTGAAGAGGCACTCACTGGCTGTGCAAAGCCTCATAAAAATCTCACACATGACTGTGCTCAGCATCCTCCCCTCCAACACCAGTACGCTGCCAGGAAAGTATTCACTGGGAATTAACAAAATGGCTCCCCAGCCGAGCGCTTTCTCCACCCTCCCTGTGCTCTGGGAGAAAGGGAGGAAAGAGACTTTTGCACACAAGATAATACACCCTCAAGGCTCTGCCAGCAAACCCTGTTCTTCCCTCTGAAGCCAAAAAACCATCTTGTCAAAGTAAGACAAAAGGAAAAGCAATTGCACCACTGTCCTAAAGCAGCAAAGCTTCAACCTGATGCCTAGCACCAAGAATTCCCTCCTTGGGGGAAGCCCAGACACAACGATGGACTCACCTAAGCAAACACTGGTCCAGTGGCAATTGCTCCTCACTTCCCAAGGTGATCAAATGGCACGCTCGTCTAGAAAAGAGGGCAAGAACAGTCAAGGAATGGAGAGCAAGCAAAGGACACAGGACATAAAACCAGAGAGGCCGTGTATTTCTTTGCCTCATTCTCTCTAAGGTACAGCCTCCCTCCCAAGGGCTCGCCACTCCTCCAAACTACTGTGGCCTGAACACAACACTGAAGGCTCACTCTGAGCAAAGCAGAGCTAACCCAACTACACTGAGCACGGCGTCCAAAAAACTTGTAACTGAGTAGTGAAGGTGTCACCTACTACCACCCAACTCAGCACATCAGGTATTATGCTCACATTAGCACCAGCACATCACTTAAAAACCACCCTAGGGCCTGTAAGTCTTTTTGGAATGGGTGAGCCGAGGCTGTTTAAGTGGCAGCAGGGACTCACCTGTGATGCTGAAATCCGTGACACTTCTTGCCGCCCTGTGAGGTCGGATGAGGAGACGTTGGCAGGAGCTCCTCGGTGTAACCTCATGCTGACCTTCCGCTCCCTGTCCACTCGTGAGATTGCTCTGGGGGACGTGTTTCCTGTCAGAGGCACAGAAGTATGAGTCAAGAACATAATTCAATACCCTCTTTCCACTCAGTAAGAAGGGCGGCATCCCTCTCTCACCAGACTGTTGGATTCGGGAGGTGGGGGTGGAGGCCATGGGCTCGGCGACATTACGGAGACGGTTGGCAGTGGCTCCAGCAGGTGGGCCGGGGGGCAGCGCTCGTGTGGCCGAACCCCGGAGCTGTCCCATCCGCTCTTCCCGCTCATGCTCTCGCCGCTCACGATCCATGTCCTCGGGGTTGCGGGCTGCTCCCTGACACAGACAGGGGAAAACTCCATGTCATGCACAGCTCTCAGGCAGGACCAGAGAAGGAGCAGCAGCCCCAGCTAGAAAATTCATGACAAGAAAGCAGGGCATGGAACAGAGCTCCAACCCCAGGGCAAGTTCTCCTCTACCACCTTCCATTTCACCCAAAAAGGGCTTTAGTCTCCTTCAGGAACTCCAAAGAAATAATGTGGTATTAGAGCTGTCACTGTAATCCACATCTCTGACTACAGTTCTCTTCACCTGAAAAAAAAACTCTCTAACTACATTTAGCTATAAATCTATCTATCTATATAAATATATATATATATATTTACGTGTGTATATCCACTGACACACATGCTGCAAACACACTCACTAATCCAACAGTAGAAATAAACCCAAGCTGGGACCACAGATCAGATCTTCCTCTTTTCAGTATGCCTGCCTGCCCACCCTTCTCAAGCTGCTCCCTACAAGTAAGCGTAGTCAGCCAAAGGCCAGAGTTTGTCTTTCCTTCCCCAGCCCCATGTCACAGATCTCCCCCTGCCCCTCCAGCCCTTTTGCCTCCACACTCACAAATTTAAGCATGTTCCAGTCAAAGACGTAGTCGTAGGAGAAGCCCTGGCGGTGGAAGAGGTTGCGGAAGAGCTGCCGCAGGTAGGAGTAGTCAGGTTTGTCATCGAACCGCAGCGAGCGGCAGAAGTTGAGGTATGTCGAGAACTCAGCTGGGGAGAACAGAGAAAACGCCCGACTGTCAAACATCGTCTATCCCCCAGGTCCCCCTGGGGAGGACCTGGCCTTTCAAGGGCAGCCTTGCAGTCCACAGCACTGCAAGCACAGAGCTGGGCAAGGAGGAGAAAGGAGTCTGCTGGTTGCACAACTCTGGCCACAGAGAGGAGCCCATCCTTGTTTTAACTGAAATACACACTTGTCCATATCCCTTTTCTGACTGTCTTTTTCTTTTTTCCTCCCCTCAAATCAAGAAGTAGCAAGCAACAGAGCTTGTTGAAGGACAGCAGGAACAGATCCCTAAAGAATAGGTGGAGTTGAGATTTGGGAAGTCAGACCCACAAGGCGTGAAGATGACCAGTGCAGTCTGGAGCAGCACAGACACGAGTGGATGCAAGTTACATAGCAAGAGCTGTGCTTGCTCAGGCCAGAGGCCTTTCTAAGCTCCAGTAGCCTGCAGCCGCCATAACCAGAATTCGGCGGCTATAGAAGAGCAAGACCAGGGCAAAGCAGGCCTGAAACTTCCATTTATATGTGACCAGCTTCCAGCTATTTTCAGTTCAGAAACTTCAAGCTGGATGTGGTTCCTAAGTATTTAACAAGCCTTAGTGGATCTCTTCCATGTAGTTGTCCAACACCTCCTTGAACTCCTGTAACTCTGAAACAGCTGTAAGACCTTTTAGGAAGGAGATCCACATGTCTACCACCAGCTATGTGAAAACACATCCCTTTTTGTTCTTGTATTGGAATAGAAAACAAGAAAAGTCCCATCCAAAGCTCTGAAGGTGCTGGGAGAATGCAAACTTCTACCATCTCCCCTCTAATTCTCTCTTCCCCAGTCTGAAGAGGCTCAGGCCATTAGCTTCTTACATAGAAGTCACCTCACCTCTGATCATCTTTTTGTGTTTTTGGGACCTTTTCCAACTCCACTATATCCTTTCTGAAATGGAGTGAAGAACATGCAGGCAAGGAATGCTCTGCACGTATGGTGTAGACAGACCAAAGATTTACGCATACTCTACATGCCTTTTTTTTTCCCCACCCTTAATAATTTCTAATAGGGGATTTGTATTTTTCTGTAACCACTAAACACGAAGGTGATGTTTCATACAGCCATGCACTGCAACTCAAGATCTCATTCTTTAGCATTAATAGTCAGCTCAGTGTCTATTACCTTATGTGTGACATGAGGACTGATCCTCCTACTCTCCCTTCACACACATCATTCCATGTTTATCTGCACAGACTTGCAGTTGACACTGCATTGCCCAGTCATTTCTGGCATTCTTCAGAGTCAGCCTGCATCCTTACTATCCTGAGCACCTCAGTAGTATCAGCACACTCTTCCACCTTGGTGTCTACCTCTTTTCCAGACTGTTTCTGAGGTCCTACAGACCCTCAACAGCATCTTCATACCCTTAGTGACACAAGGCTCAACCCTCTACCTCATCTACATCCTTCACTTCTGCACCAGAACTGTATTATCTCTGGTCTCTTCTTCTTTCTTTTCACTGGTATCAGCTGCACACGTGGGTCCTTGCCAAGAATCTGGGATCCTGAGCCCTTTGTGTCTCAGGCTTCATGGTGTTGCATCGGAGGAGAGCAATGCACCAGACAAGACAGTCATCAAGATTAGAGCACTTACAAGGGTACCCTTTGCAGAGCACCTCAATGGGCGTTGACATCTTTTTCTCGCTGATCCTCTCGTACTTTTGGCGCTTGGTGGCAGCCTTGAGGCCCTGCCAGGGCAACGAGCCTAGGTTGAAATACATGAGCACGTAGCCCAAGCTCTCCAGGTCATCACGGCGACTTTGTTCTGCAGAGAAAGTTACACAGGGGCAGGGAGTGAGAGGCAACCAAAACTTCTTTGGCAACTGCACAGCTCTGGAAGTGCAAACAGAACCAAAGGATAGGTAAACTTGTAGAAGAAATTCCAATACTAATTCCTATGAGATTTTCCTCCTGAAGAGTTAAAGCACTTCCCTCCCCAAACAGCCCAAACCACTTCAAAAATGAATAATAATTCATCTGACTACCTACCCGCTTGGACAAGCCTTAGTTCCCACAAATATTTAATGACTCAAATAACTGATGCAGCGACACTGCCCACCTCTTCCTCCCTGTCACGACACAAGGGCACCTACACTTCTCCACCCAGAACACCTAACCATGGAGCTTAGTCATGGAACACATGGTCACAAAAAGACAGAGGTGAGTCTCTGCAAACCTCTGCAAACACTAATCTTCCAGTCAACCTGCTGATACTCATCATGCAGGGCAGAAATGAGGAAATGAGGATCCCTTCTCGAGTTAAACAAATTTATTGATGGTTCAGAAAAGCGTAACAGACAATGCCATGCAAAGCTGCTTCCTGCTTTGGTTGCGTTTTTAAAGCTGTGGAATAAAAAGGGACAAAGGCAGAGCTATAGTCTGGACAAGGGAGTTTCCCCTCTAAATGAGGGAAGACTGTGCAAGTGGCATTATGATCCCCACTACTCAGAGTAAAGGTTGTCCTTAATATCGCATTCTAGGAGCACACCTTCAGATGTTTATTAAAAGTTTTCCAAGCAAAAACTTTCCACACACACACCAAACTTGTGACCTAAAATGGTTTGCCCGTTTCAGAGAATAAGCTCCCCCAAAAAGGAGTTGATGGCAGATGCTCAGCAATGGAAAATGCTGACTGAATAATTAACGTATGGCATTCTCCCCACCTCCCCCAGCACGCATACAAATTCATCCACAAATTTTGCCAAGAAGCACTTGCTCCTGTTCCCCCTCCCACACCAAACTGAAAAATATAAATGTGCATATATATACACCAAAGAGTGTACCAGCCAAAAGCCAGGTGCCACCTTTCCCTAGGGATGACAGAGAAAGAAGGCAAACCATCAAAATCAGTCAAATTATCAACTTTTTTTAAAACTGCAGGTTGCCCACCTGTTGGTAAGGGCCGCTAGGAGCCTAAGCTTACACAGCACTGCCTGCTGTCAGCACACTAGGGCTCTGCAAGGCTGGGCTTAACAGGAACCCTCCTTTTCTGGACTAAAGATAATGGCATTCAGCAAAGGGAGGAAGGGAACAACACCCTCCTCAGCTAACACAAAGGCAAAATAAGGTCTGAGGGAGAGCCCAGGGGAGAAGAAAGGCTGAAGATCTATTGCAGCACATTTTGCTGGACTCAGTGCCATGTCCTGGAAAATGCTACACATTATATATTAATTCTCTGCATCAGTTAGGCGCTACAACCTTCCCCATCCAAATGGAAAGGAGTATTACAGATATCCCTGACTCTGCTAGCTGAACCGAACCACTGCTGAACCGCTGTAGTGAGTCAGAACTAGATGTCCAGATGGACCAAGGCAAGTTGTGAGTCACTGAGGGCACTTTTTCCTCCTGCATCGTTCTCAACTTCCTAGCATCTTTGCAAGTTAGCAAATTAAATACAAATTAGAGGATGAAAAAGGCGCTACGGCTGCAGAAAAGAGGGTCTCCTCACTTCAGAACACCTCCGTCTCGGAGCAAGAGAAATGTCATAAAAATGCAGAGCGCTCCAAGAGAGAGTAGAGGAAAACTTTATCAGAAATAATATCTTTTTGATCTCACTGGCTTAAATTTGTCTCAAGTTCTCCACTTTAAAGAGACCAATACTTCCTAACCTACATACACACATAACTGCCTGGAAGATGCTCCAATACTACAGAGACAGCACAGAAGAGAAACTCAGATTTGCATCTGGCCTAACACTGGGATGCATGAGCCCACTTTAGGCTGCAATTACACACCAAGCACAGCAAATAAAGAAAAGAGCTAAACAAGATTTGATAATAATCCACTTTCTGATACAGAAGGTCTGTGAAAATGGAGTCCAAACACACATGCAGAAAACCCTGAAAGCAGAGGCAGGGAGGGCAACCTCACTTCTGTACTCTGCCAGACTTCAGCTTGCCCATATTGCAGCTTTAACTGCCTTCAATTCTAGGGGTCCATGGGCTGCAGGGAGGGGGCATCCCTCACAGCAGTAGAGAGAGCAGGAACTAGAGAAACTCACCTGATAGATCAATTTGCTTTTAAGAATAAATCAGGATGCTGCCTCCAAAAATCTTGCTTGAACTCCAAAATGCTTAGTACTAGGCTGGACCACGGCACAGCAGCTTTGATCACAGCTGCAGATCTGTTTTGAAACAGGGGACATTATAGGAACTCCAGGGCACAAGCACAGTGATTTGGGAAAGATCAAAACTGGAGATTTGAGATTAAGACTAAAGCCTGGGGAAGATGCTACAAGCTCTTAGTAGAGGCAAGGAGAGAAATTACAAAACCAAACTGGAAGGCTCGCTAGGACACATTGTATACACGCAAACACACCTTTACTAGTGCTGTCCTAATGCAGGAATATGAACAACAATGTTAAAAAGGATACACAGTTATTAAATACTGAATGCTAAATGTCTCATTCTGTTGCACCCCCAAAGTATCACTGCTCAGGTAGATGTGGTCATTGTAGCCCACTTCAAAAATTTCAGTGAGATTCGTGTCTGTGAGGAGCCTGAAGCACTAGCAAGACAAGTCACAGTTGCAAAGCTACCTTAATTATATTTGTGCAAAATCAAAACAGAGATTTCTTTCACCTATAATCCTAACTGCAAGATTTTGGGTTAACTCTTGGGTGCTGGTGAGCAACACAACAGTTCCTACATCCCACTTCTCTGCTTCATCCTTTGTTATTGTCACACATTCTCATGCTTATCTCCAAATCTAGTTTTTTTTTTGGCCTCACCTCATATGCCAGCAGCCACAGAGCCCTAGATAACATTAATTATTCCACTTTTGCTCTCTAGGGTCTGGAGGGAAAAAAAAAGTCTTTCACCTCTGTGCTCTGCAGAAACATTACTTAACGCCATGGCTTTTCACTCAGAGCGGCTGGACTATCATTGTGACAGGACAAGGGGTAATGGATATAAATTAAAACACAGGAAGTTCCACCTCCATGTGAGGAAGAACTTTCCTGTGAGGGTGACAGAGCCCTGGCACAGGCTGCCCAGAGAGGTTGTGGACTCTCCTTTTCTGGAGATCTTCCAAAGCCGCCTGGATGCCACCCTGTGCCACATGCTCTGGGTGTTCCTGTGTGTGCAGGGGGATTGGACTAGATGATCTCTAGAGGTCCCTTCCAACCTCAACCTTTCTGTGATCCCGTGATCACTGACTGGCTCTCACAGCATCGCTGCAAGAGTCAGGGCAGATCACTCCACTGACGGCACGGCGGAACAGAGGCACAAGCAATGCCAGCACACGCACAGCACGAGTCTGTTCGGAGGTGGCACTGCAGCCGTGACCTGCCTGCCACGCACAGCACCACATGGCGCTTCCTCTCGCTCGCTGCAGCTTCTCGGCTCTTTACGCAGAAAGGCGGAGTGTGCCTCTTTCCTAAGACACGGATCCTTTCCTCCCTCTGTCACAAAAACCCATTCCGCTCCAAGCCACAAGGCTGCCTGCCCACACAGCCCGGCTGAGCGCCTCCATCTAACGCACCCTCAAGCAGCTCTCCTCAGCACAGCGAGGAGCGCGTGGGGATGCAGCGCCAGCTTCCTCCCAAGCAGGGAGGCTCCCGGCCAGCCCACGCTGGAGCTCCCTCCCCAGAGCGGGTCTCCAGCAGGAGCCGAGTCGGGGGAAGTAGCAGGAAGGGGAGTTACCGGCTGACAACACGCTCGGGCAAGGAGAGAACGCTGAGCACTGACAGCTTCATGTAGGTTCAGGACCAAACTTAGCAGCCCGAAGGCCTTGCTACTCCCCTAGAAAGGTGCTTCCCCTCCACTCTTCCCAAAATAGTGCTGCTCCCATGCAGGACTCCCTAGAAACCAGATCTCTTCAGCAGAGCCAGCTCAGATACAGCCTTAGCCAAGCAATGCCCTCCAGATCCCATATGCAGCACTGGAACTGCACACGGTGGGACCACATTCCACCTTGCTCTGCCCAGGACAGGAAGCACAACCACTGCAAGACCTTTGTGCCTGCACAGACTTAAGGGATGCCATTTAAGACAGGCAGTCGGAGAGGACCTGCCCCCTTCTCCCAGCCTCCTCTTATCCAGACAGAACTTACCACGTTTCTTTCAAGACTGTCTCCTGGGCACCCCGGGCATCTATTTCAGATTTTACAAGCCCTAGAGGGTGCAAGGGATTCTCATCCCTGAAGCATGTAAAAATTGACTGGAATGCATGAACCAAAGCATGCGCAATCCAGCAGCAAGTCTCCAGCTGTGGAACCCCCCCACCCCCTCAATCTTGCCTCTAACTTTTTTCCCGGTCATTGGAAAAAGAATGTGTTTCCTCCAGACATCGGAATGCCCAACCCTTAGCTTGCACATTCAAATAAAGGCATTTATCTGCTTGCTATTCTTGTCACATGAGCACCCTAGCACCTGGTTCCTTCCCTCTCCCCAAATTGCATTAATGTAACATTACGGCAGAGAATTTAGTAACAGAAAAGTCAAAAAATACAGAGTGACAGTTCCCACAGCAATGCAGCTAACTCTCCAACACGCCTGTCATCTTCCTTGTGGCAAGGTCTGGAGAAACGGGAACTCCAGCTGCAACTCCACCACCACCACCCCCTTTCCTCGAGGCAAGGCAGGTAACCTTGCTGCAATTCAGAGGAACTGCAGCGTGGACAGAATAGGTCTGAAACCTGTTGCGTAGAGTAATTCACACCCAGAACTTTGGGAGCAAAAGGGATGAAGAGAGCGACTGTTGTGCTCACACTGATGGCATCTGCAGTTTGCTCTTGGATTAGCCTTCAGACGTTGTTTGTTTGATACACCAGTCAAGTGCCGGTGCTGAAGGACTAAGTTAGGGGTAGTATGAGTAATAAAGGCCTTAAAAAACAACTCTAAATACAAAAAAGCCCACGAGCAGACATTTAGCCTCTCGGGCCCAGTTCAGACAGAGCAGGGACACACAAAAGGATTGACAGACATAGTAGTGGGAATTATTTTGTGCCTGTCTCCTTGTGGCTGTGGAAATCTTGACTGAGAATTCAATGGAGAGTCAGTTATATATAAGCAGGTCAAGCCAAAATACAGGAGGCCAACTCAGAGAGCTCTACAAGAACTATTTTTACCACGTGGAAGAGGTCAGGGGATCACAACCCACTCTCAACATGCAGCACTCCCCATTTCAATGCAATGAAGTGTTGTCAATCTACAGTTACACCATACTACCAGAAAACAACATCAGGAAATTGCTGTATTTTCTGCAGGTAAAGTCACAGCTTCCAATTTCTGAGAAGTTTTCTGCAACAGGGGAGAAATAGGAAGCTTTCCCTAGTGAAAAAGAGGATGTGAAATCCTGTGGAAGGATTCTCCACTCCAATTTTCAAATTCCCAGATTATGCTTTTCAGAAGAAGCTCTTCCAGATGCAAACAGAGCTGCAAGTACAAGGAGCTGCTTCCCCAAGTATGACGACAAAGCAGCTTCAATTTCTGCTGCTCAGATTTGCCAGCCAGCAACAGAACAAAGTCAGTTTGTTCAGAGGTTACTTACACTGCTTCTAATCAGGACTCTGTGGACAACTATGAAACTCTCACACCGCAGCTGCTAGACAAAGCCCAGTCTAAGAGGGGAAAAAAGGTCAGCATGGGGAAGAGGCACTCAGGGAATAGAAAACTGCAAAGACGCCTTCATCTCTGTTCCTCTCAGCAATCACAATTTGGGGAAAGAGCCTCTGACTCAAGGACTCTTTCCCAGTACAAGAGTTTGGAGGACTTAAGGGAGGTACCAGATACTGACCTGCGCAAGTATCTATACAGAAGCCAGGACGATGCCCATGGCCATCGGTAGCAGAGACCTGGCTGAACTCTCTGCACTCTTTTCCTGACTTGTTGATGGCCACAGTATTAGTTCTACTTAGGGTCCTACTTAGAGCCCTGCTTCCCTCAGGCTGATACACAGTCTCTCTCCATGGCAAATAAGACAGCTTGGTTCACAAGCACCTATGCACTTCGAAGACCCACAAAAGCCAGTAATCAATGGTACAAAACCCTAACACGCAGGAGGTAGTAAACTGCCCCCCCACACCTCCTATCTTCAGCTTCTTGTGCATTTCTAGCAGACATCTGTCCTCAGTGGCAGATGAGAGGGCTATCACCCTATTGTGATGGGCCTCTATCCCCCAACTCTTACAATTAAATAAATACTCACGAACAAGAAGCAAACACCACTGACAAAAGCACTCAAGAGCTAACAAAAGAGAGGTTTCAATTACATGTACCCCTAAAAACTTATTACCTGTGAATGTCTCCTTTACATAACTATGAGCCTGCAAAAATTATACAGGGCAGAGTTAGTAGCAGTAAAATCGGGGAAGTCACATCCCTGTTGCTGACACAGGGCCCCACTGCACTAAGCAGTGCGGAAATGCATGCCAGGAGACAATTCAGAAGCTCCAAGTGACACAAAAGGCAGAAGGGACAACAGGGTGACATTAAGTTATTTGTCCATGATCTCAGCACAGGCCAGCAGCATAGCCAGGCATGGAACCCGAGAGCCTTATGGTGGTCCAGGCCAATGCCCCACTTGTTGGGCCATATCTCCTTCCATGTGCTAGAAGCAGCTCAAACCCGCAACATGGGAGCTTTGTGCCCTCCAACAGAGGAGCCACCGCTCGTCCCTCTGGGTGCCATCTCCCGCAGAGAGCGGCCCCGAGACGTGACAGGAGGCTCACCAATTCCCAGGTGGGTGTTGATAGAGGCGTAGCGGGCTGTGCCGGTCAGATTCTTGTTTTCCCGGTAAGGGATGTGCTGGTGGGTCCGCGCGTCTCGGTATTTCTTGGCCAAGCCAAAATCAATGATGTACACTAGGTTGCCTTTTTTGCCGAGCCCCATAAGGAAGTTATCTGGCTTCACATCCCGGTGGATGAAGTTCTTGGAATGAATGTACTCAATGCGGCTGATCTGGAAGTGAAGAAATAGTGGAAAAGTGAGAAAGAGGCTCCCGATATCTGCAGCTTTATAAACGGGGAAGGGCCTGTCAGAGCAAGGAAGCAGGATTTGGATACAGGATACAAGTCTGCACACCAGCACACTACTCAGGCTGGACAGATCATTTAACAACACAAAAAAGACAGGAAGCAAATGTGTACAATCTAATATAACCTGAGCTACAGGATTTACAGTGGTCAACTTTCAAACTTTGGCAGACTGGGTAAGGAGAAAGACCAGAACAACTAAGGGATCTAAACTCAAGTCATGAGGAGCTGAGTCAAGAGAGGTAGCAGAATCAGCCATTCACCTCATGGCAAAAAAAAATCTCTGCATGCTGTGCTAGCACAGGATGAGAGGCAGTGAAAAGGCAGGAGGGATGAGGACAGGAAGAGCCAGAGATGCTTCTGGGCTCCCAGCTTCATCAAGAAGGAAAAACCCGGAAGCCACTTGCTGCCAAATGAGAAAGCCTGGGATGGGGAAGAAAAGGCACAGGAAAGGAGAGGAGGCACAAATGCTTTCAGAGGAAACTCACCATCTGGTCTGCCAGGAGCAGAACTGTCTTGAGACTAAATTTGCGGGAACAGAAGTTGAAGAGATCTTCCAGACTAGGCCCCAAGAGCTCCATCACCATCACGTTATAGTCCCCCTCTGCTCCACACCACTTAATGGAGGGGATACCCACTGGGGAAAGAGAAAAAAAAATAAGCCCTGGAAACAGAAGAAAACTGCTGCATCGCCTGCCGAGACGATCATCATATGCAATACCAAGCCATTTCCTTTCCAAGACCCTCCAGAACAATTTCCTTCTTCAAGGATTTCCCCGGGCCCATCCCTTCCTCCCCTTCTCACCTCCTCCCTGCATCATCTTGTAGAACTTGCTTTCGATGTGGAGCTGGGGATGCTTGGTTTTGACACATTCCAATTTGATGGCCACCTCTTCACCAGTCGCAATATTGGCTCCTGCACAGAAATGAGGGTGAAGTTATGAATATACAAGCTCCTAGTGAAGCTGAGTACATTTAACAAAGGCCATGCAGACACCAAACTCTTAATATATGGCCTGAAATTTATCCTCTGCGACAGAAACGAGCATCAGCCACTTCAACTTCACACAGTTTCTAGCATTGCCACTTGCAAAGACAAGCCTACAATGAGGCACACGAAGAGGAAACCGGCTCTCATCCTGCAAACAGACTAGAACAACAGCTCTGCAATCTGTCAACCACCTTGTTATCTCAACAAGTTTAGTGACAAACCTTGGGAGGACAATCAGTATCAGCAGTAACTAAAAATGAGTGGAATTTTTTAGGCTATCCCTGATCATATACTTAGCCCCTGAACCCAAGCCAGCCTCCCAGGAAAGTATATCGAGTACATCTTCCCCGAGTAAAATTATTAGTTACCTCAGGTCCCAGAAGCCACACAGTTTCAACAGAGCCAATTAGTTCAGGAGGAGACATTGTTAACATTCCCAGCTACCTCCAATTTCTGCAGCCCTGACCTGCTCAATACAGCCAATTCCCAAATCCCCAGCTTACCCCTCTCCCTAGGGCTTTAATAATACCTTTATCTTTGGCCAACACAAGAACATTTGCTATATCCAAAATTAGAAGCGTGAAGAAATAAACCAAATCCAGTGCTGAATTAAGCTACTCGGACGCCTTTGTCGAAGGTATTGCTAGACTGTTTGTGGTGACAAAACGCCACCTCCCTACATGCTTCTTTCTGAAAAGTAAGTGAGCTGCCAGATGGGGAAGCCAGCGCTCTGGTCCCAGAGCACAGTGTCAAAGGAGGGACAGTCTTTTCCTCGTATTAGCTGAGAGGATTCCAGATGTTTCACATCATCCTAAAATGGAAAGAACTGAAAGATCTGTACACTGGTCGCAGGAATGACACTCAAGAGTTGTTTCTTCCCTCATCACACACACAAACCTTCCTCATATTAGGAATTATGAGAAGTAGACTCAAACTCAGATCAGAAGCAAGAACTTAAGAAGCAGCAGAAGTAACAGCTTAAGAAAGCTGTTGTAAAATGAACTACCATAGAATTGGCAGGCTGAACAAAAGCTGGAGTTGAAGATGGTGCTTTGTGGATTAAAAAAAAAAAAAAAAAACACTACTTTTCGTAGGTCAGGTTAATCACATCTCCTAATCTCTCTGAATTTCCCATCCTTGAATTTCAGAGTCCACAGAAATGGGTGCAGATAGATCCATTGTCATGCACACGCCACCTCCAGAACTAGGGACCAATGGGACAAAGGAAAATTCTACACTACTAGATTCTGTCGCCACTGGAACCCAGGAAGATCCCTTTCTTGATGAAGAGACCTGGCACTGGGCATACAGATAGTTAGTTAAGGGCTCCCTGCTAGCAAAAAGACATCAGCTCAGTGCTGCAGTGTCAGGTCGAGACAAACAAGCTGGGAGGAATTTGTAAGAGAGGAACAACAACTATCAGGGCCTAGAGGGATTGATTTACTAAGAAAGATTAAAAGAGCTAAATATGTAACATAGACAAGAGATACAACTAAGAAGGGTGGGGAGGAAGAATGGGACATGACAACAGCCTGCAAGTATTCAAAGGCCGTAAACACTAAGGAGGGAGAAGAATTATTTAGGGTGCTCTGAGGGAGGGGAGAAGGAGCAACAGGATGAACTTAATAAATGTTTTCACTCAAGATCCAGGAGAGGGAAGAGGGAAAGTCCTCTTGAAAACCAGTCATTTGTCCAAGGGTCACTTTTGGAAAGACATTGACATTTTCCATTTACAAACTACTGTCCAGCAATATATTTATTCCTTTCACTCCACCACAAGACCTTCCTAAACAGATCAGGAGTACAAGGAGGAAAAGAATCTCAGATGACCTTAGGAGCACAGCCAACGACTAATCTTTACTTTTTATATTTGTGTTGAATCACTGTATGTCATTCAGCATGGAAGCACCCAAGCTACTCAACAAGGTAGGAGTGTTTCCTTCCTTTCTCTTTCCCCTCCCCATTTTCCCTTCCCCATCCTGCCTTTACTACAAATGAAGACTTTTCTGGGAGTGGAGACTTTTCTACAAATTCTCTTCTGCAGCTCCCATGTCCCCTTCCCTGGGGGGTTGTCCCGATTCTATCCCATCTGCTGACACACCAGCAGTGATGAGTCCTGGTGACTTTTGCAGCAGCAATGAAGCAGCAGCCTTTTGAGTGACACCCCCAGGAAGTTTAATAGAGGAAAGATGAAGGTGTTCTCGTCTCCATGTCACCCTGCACATTTAGAAAGATGACAAGGAATCCCTAGGCTGTTTGCATGTGGGGCATGTTATCTGTGAGGATATAAAGCAGGAAAAGTGAAAGGGCAGAGAGGGACACATCATGAAAACTTAGGACTCCGCAAAATGTAGATATGCCATCTGAATGGTCAACATGGCCTTCAGACCAACATCCTCTAGAGCCCAAGCACTGGCCTCACCCTCCCAAGGAAAGCAGAAACAGCCAGGCAGCCTGGAATACTAAAGCCCAGACCAAGCACGCATAACAGGGAGTGGTTCTTTGCTGAGGGGGCACTGAGGGAGCACTGAGAGCTCAGCACCCTCTACCAAAGCTGGGAGGGAGCTGAGGGAAGCAGTCTCTGATCCTTTGTTCGTGCTTTCACCACCACCTTTTTTTTTTTTTTTTTTTTTTAAAAAAAAAAGATATGAACACAAAAGCAAAAGTTCCCTGCTCCTTCTTGGGAGGCTGCTCTGCAGCAAGAAAGCACTGCATTTCAGACACTGCTGCAGACACTGCCTAGCTCCAGCCAGCCGAGACATGCATGTAGGACTGGGGATAATTCCTAACATCCACCCCCAGTCTCGCTCAGCTGTGGGGGCTGCACAAACTCAAGTCATTCATCACGAGCTGCTCAAAATGGGGCCCTGGAGACAGACGATGTCACCTGCTAAACAGGCTCCTTTTAGAACAGAGGCCTCACTGCTTGCCTGATACAATAAACACCACCCTCCTTTCGCATCGGGTGAGACAACAGACACCGTGTCCGCTCTCCCCACAGCCCTTCCCACCCCCCCGCTCCTCTCCTGCCAGCTTAGCAACAGGAGAAAGGACGGCTGCTGAACAGATGGAAGAAGTCAGATAGGGCGAGAGAGAGTTAACAGGCCAGGAAACAAAGGAAATGCGCTCCCCTCCCAGCAAGGGAGGAGCCTGCAACCAGGAACTGTCCAAAGGCAACAGTGTCCCGGCATGCTTTGTCTGCAGCACATCCATCCCCAGTGATCCCTAGTTCCACTCCACCATCACGCTGAAGCAGGCTGGCACCACAAACGGCTCCTTCAGTGGGTCCCAGCCCGGATAACTGGCAGCAAGCCCAGATATTCTTGTCCTGCCTCTTTGACAGCCCAAAGTTCTCAGCAACTCCTCTACAGACTGGTTTTCACTCTTCCGAGCGAGTGTTTCACAGGCAAACAGGGTAGCCAAGGCCCATGGACAGTCTGCTCCTGTTTCCCATCCTCTCCAGCCAGTGCAGGGGGAATCTACCCCTCAGTGCATATATATCCTTCAAGGTGGAACATGAAGCAAGACACTGCTATTTGAGACTCATCCTAGCATTCACAGTAGTCTGTCCTTTGTGTATGTCCACACAGAAATTCAAATTTCCTTCTGACAGGAAATCCAAAAATGAATCCCAAGGAGCATGGCACACAGTACCCATTGGTTATGGAGAGGAGGTAAATATTAGTATCCCTGAAAGAGAGAAGTTAAGAATACACCATACAGCCCACACTCACCATCCCATACAAAGCCTGTCTGTCCCTGTTCTATCTCCACACCATTATTAAATGGGAACTATGAGACAAATCTGGTACGGAGAGAAACTCCAGTGAATGAGTCTCTCTGTTTCAGAGGCAGACAGCGAGAGGGTAACATGAGCACAAGCATCCTCCAGACACACCAGAGACTACATGCCCCATCCCTCCAGGCTGGGGAGGCACCCAGGCTCCACCAAGTCTCACTATCACTGCTTCAAAACACACTGCCCTGCACCTCAATGAGCATTACAAGAGCTTTGATACTGTATTCAAGTAACTTCGTTGAACTCTGCAATTTCAACTCGGGAATCTTGCTGTGCTTACCGCAGCACTGGGGCTTCCTCTGTTTCTCAAGTTTTCTAGTTACAGGCAAGATGGGCACAGCCCCATACCAGAGCAAGCATTTTTTAATGCCCCTTTCATACAGGCGCATGAGCTGTCAGGATGTAGAGAACCACAGGGTCTGGTCTTTCCACTCAGTACCTCCCTTCTTCACATTTTTAAGATCCTGACATTTATACCTCCTCGCAGCAGGTCTGGAAGGCTTCAAGCCCACCAGCATAGGTGGAAAATGCTGTGACCCCCTGCCCCGTTATCACCCCTTGTTCCCCAACACATGCATATTAGAAGTGCTGTTGCCTGAGACACTAGCTGGCTGAAGGGCCAAAAAGGAGTGATATAGAGGAGCAGGCTGCAGTGAAGGCAGCATACAGTGGGTAGGGATCCCAGATCTGCTATTTATCATCTTTGTTCGTGATCTGGATAAAGGTGGCAACAAAGTCTGTTAGCGATGATTCCCACAGGATACTAAATCAAGAGGAGCTGCCAACACCAATCAGGAGAGACTAATAAAGCAAGAAAGAACTGGAGATAAAAGCCAGAGGTAAAAAACAGAAGGTGATTTACAAACATGGAGAAGACTAATCTGAACCAGAAGTATTCACTGAAAGGAACTCAGGAAGGGATTGAGAGATATTGCAGAGCCCAGAAGAGCTCTCATACAATACAGCTGTCAGCACATGAGGGCCAGTTCTGCAACCTGACACTGTGTTGGTGATGGGAAAGCCAAGGAGACCCAAAGCACTCTGTGCAATGGCATCACATTACAGATCACTCCAAGGGTAGCCCTTTGCTGCCCAGCGCTGGAAACGCCACACCTAAAATGCTGCGTAGGCTCCACTCTGCTCAGCAGATGGACAAGCTGTGAGAAAAAAATACAGCGAGATATCAAAGGGCAGCAAAAGAGAGGAATGCTGGATATACCGGGAAAAAACAAAATACCACTCAACCAAAGAAACAGTCAAGGAACACATGATGATCACGTAAATGTAGAAGGGCCTGAGGAGCTATAGCTGAAAAGGCAGTGGTGGTGACTGGACAGTAAGCAAAAGCTCTCCTGCTCTCGGGGAGGGATTAATCGGGCTGCAGGATTGTCTCACCCATCCATCCCCACATGGCTTGAGCCAGTAAAAACTTCAGTGGGCAATTCACCAGAAAGTTCTCTGCACATCAGGATGCTGGCTTAGGAGAACTTCCCCCAAGCCTCACGTAAGAGGAAACCCACGGTTTCATGAAAGGCCATCTACTGACCCCACAAAACCCCAAGCAGTAATTCTTAATCTCATCCTACCCATTATAGACCAGGGCCTCTACAATTTCCCTGTGCCAGCCTCTCTGACTTCTTTTACACCTCTTTGTCTCAGACCTCTCTCTCAGATCTGCTGTGCCACTTTGGTGGACCATTATCAACCATCCCACCAGTTTATTCCTTTCACTCTGAAGCCTCTTCACCAACAACCCTCTAATGAGTTTATACCCCTACACACTCAAGCTCAGGAAAAGGAAGCAAGATTGTTGCGTAGGACTTGCAACAAATATGCCACACGCAGTCCATCTCTACATCAGTTTGACCAAACATCAGAGTGACTCCACTATCCCTACGGCGAAGCTGAGCTCATTCGACTCCCTTTGCCATCAAACATCAACAGCAATTGGTAGTATTCCTTGATGCTCGTTTTATCTTTGTCATTTCAACCTTATGTGGTGTCTACAAATACCAATAACCATGAGAAAAACATATCCGCACAGGCAGATGGGTAGGGACACACACACTCACCCAGGTATATGTCTCCAAAGGAACCACTGCCAATCTTTCTGCCCAGACGGTATTTGTTCCCCACTCGAAGCTCCATGGTTCAGTCGTGCTGAAAAAAAAGAAGCAAAGGGCAGAGTCAGAAGCAGAAACAGGAACTGAATCAATATAAACACCACGGAAGAGACCTGGTCACTTAAGTTAGTCATTTCATCAAGTACTCCAGAGTCTGGGTGCAGTTATTATCTTGAAATACCTCGTTTTCTATATGGCCTCTATTACCTGTCCTATCACACAGCTGTCTAGGGACAGTATGAGCTTAGAAATACTGCAGGAGAAGGACCCTCAGGAATATTATGTTCCCTTTAGGGGAATGCAGAACGACTGAACTTCTTTCCCACCATTCTTTTTTCCCAGAGACTGAGGCAGTAGGAAATCCTTCCTAAAGGGGTTTCAGTGAGGAATTGTTTCAAACTATGAGGAGCAGTACCATCTCTCTCCAGAGTAACCTAAAATAACCAGCACCAGGACAGGTCTAACCTCAGGAGAGGCCATAAAGGATGGGCATAAGCCCCATGAGAAGGAGCTCTCTCTGCCCCAGGCCTGGACCTGCACCTTGGGGCAGATAATGCTGGAATCAAGGGCTTTCAAAGACAGACTCTCTGCAAGCAGCTCCATGGTCCCTGGGTGAAGGCTGGCAGAGTTGACAAGGAACAAACATCACAGGAGACTGATCTTGGTGAGGCCCAAACAGTCTAGGAATATCATTTTCTTATCTCCACACAATGGAGATCACAGCCTCCATTGCTCTAGCACAGGCTCCCCGTGTTATCTAGCCTGGTCTGCTGACACCTTGTTTTTAGCAGCTCAGGTCTTTCCCCTTCCTTTTACCTGAGGTGATTAGCTAACCCTTTGACCTGCTATACCCGATCAACATGCCTAGACTTAGCCCTACTCGCCTTCCCCAGGCTTCCCTCGCCTGCCCCCTAGGTAAAAGGCCCACGGACACGGAGTCTGTTCCGCCGTCCAACCCCAATCATGCCCTGCTGTTGTAGGGGCCTCTGCCAAATGTAGTTTCAGAGCTTCCCCTGCTAACAGCCCCTTTTCCCTGCTCCCCTCCACAGCCACCAACACAGAGAACGTGGCTCTTTTTAGGAGAATCTGCCGCACTCTTAATATATGCAATGCCACATTATTAGCGTACAAAATGCAGACACAGAGTCTGTTGGGGACAGGAAAGGTGAGGAATGATTCATGTTTTCACAAGTAGGTGAGAGGAACTTTCCCTTGCTGGAACAGGGTGAGAAAGAAGCACCACTGAAGGAAAGACGGAAGGAAAGGCTCTGTGTGAGATACGCATGTGTACACACACACAGACAAAATAATCATAGCTACAGGATTCTGGGCACACTATAAACTGAGAGCTGCTGCTTGTGCCCTGGGAGATGGGATTACAGAAAGAGGAATGGACGAGCTGCAGAGACGCACAAGGAAATAATCCTATCAAGGCATTCAGGGACATTTATGAACCCTGAAAGCAGAGCTCCTGTCACCAGGAACCACATACAAAACAGTCCGAGGTGGAGTCCCCTAACCTACTATTTACTTATGCATGTGGGTTTCTGCACGTCTAAAGACTACAAAACCCCGTGGCTATTTGTGATTTTCTTACTATGAGCAATGTAGGCAGAGCCTTGGGAAGCTAAGCGGGGAGGCGGCCGTACCTGCATGAGGGCGCAGCAACAGACAAGATTTTCATCCGCTGCCCACTGTTCCCTATAGCTACATTAGCATACATCCGACTCGCGTACGCTCCTACTCCAATAAACGATCAAAGGTCTGTGTCGCCAGGAACCTGCCAACACCAGGACAGCTCTCTAACCCTCCTTCCTTTACGGCTGCCACTGCTCTTAGCGTTTGCGCTCGGGTCCAAGTCCCCGTCGGGCCAGCAGGGCCTAGGAGGCTGCAGAGGCCTCGTCGGGCCCCGCTCTGCACCAGGCACAGGGGCCTCATGCTCTGCATTGCCACAGTCCCAAGCCCAAACGTGGTCCCACCCGTGTGGGACAGGCAGGAGCCAGGTTAAGAAGGGCTCCCCACACACCCAGGCAGCGGCCCTTCTAGCTGGTTAAGCAACAGGCTCCAAGAGGGAATCTCAAAAATGCTCCAGGGTGAAGTGGGGGACAGTGGGATAATGGAGTGAAAAATCATGGTCACGCACAGCTGTCATTTTGCCTTATCTCCCCCCCGCCCAACCACACATACATATATACACACACTCAGAAAACTTGGGAGGAAGACAGCCAGATAGCAACAGCATAGATTCATGGCAAGGGGGCACAAGACACACAGACACCCCTCAAAAAACACCCCAGGAGTTCAAACAGGTACCAGATTTGTATTCACACATATACCTCCCTATCCTCCACAGCTGCTGCCTTAAAGGATATTCAGGTCTGCTATTACAAGAAGAACAAGGAAAAAAAATGTATGTATATGTTTATATATATTCTATGTGTGTGTGTGTGTGTATATATATATATATGTGTGTGTGTATATATATATGTGTGTGTGTGTGTGTGTGTGTGTGTGTGTGTGTGTAAAACATGTATATATTTAAAGAATATTACCCCAACACCAGCACCAGACTTTACTCCCCCCATGCCCTGCCATCTTTCTTGTACTCTCCAGCCAAGGCAATGTTCCTAGGGGCTGCAGGGCAATCATTTAGTTAAACCATTTAGTTTTCCGTAAGGGATTAACACACATAAAACCTTAAAGCAAGTGTGTGCTCTGCATGAGTGTTTGCATACATTAATATCCACATTACACAGACACCTACAATATACTACACTGCCTCAAAAATACTACGCGGCCACCCATGTTGGTTCCACACACGCAGTTTTGCACCAGTCCCATTTTATATAATATAAAAAATACCCACGTACAAGCACAAAGGCCATTACATAAACACACAATATAGTTGATCTCACCCTGGTGTGTCAGCACAGTTTCCAACAGAGGACACGCAAACCATTTCAAATAATAATAATAAAAAAGAAGAGTTTATCCGAGCCCCACCTGGAGAGGTATGAAGTGAGACGATACCTAGGCTACCAAAGGGCAGAGAAAACCAAATACAGAGCGAGTTCAGCAGCTACATAATGGAGGCTGCCGAGCCCAACACGGCTCCAGCTTTAAGGGGAAGCGTGTAGAGCAGGGGCTGCTTTGCCCATAGATCATAAATGCTTTACATGGGCTTTTTGTGTGTGTATGTGTGTGTGTGTGTGAGAAGGGAAGGGAATAAAGGAAGAGGCAGGCAAAAAAAACAAAAAAAGAAAATCAGCTGGTTAAAGGAGAAACAAAAAAAAAAAAGGAGAAAAATAACATCTTGGTATGCAAAAACATCAAACACAAGCCCTCCCCCCCAACCTATTCCACAGTTACAAAAGGAGAGGATCCAGCAGGAGATACTTGGGGGGCGAGGGGGGGCACGAATGAAAAAACCCACATTACTCACAGAGCAAATACGTGCATTTAGACTACATTTTAGGAAGAAACGGCCACAACAGGAAAGCAAAACAATAGCAAGAACAACATATATATATTTTTCTGATACCCCCTCCCCAGCCCTTACAGGCGAAGCGCTACCCCAGGCACCCTCACTCCGGCCTTTATTTTCCCCAATCGGTAACAAAAAAGGGGGGGGGGGGGGGGGGCCCCACCCGGGCGCACCGCACGGGACCTGTG
>JAYECN010296544.1:0-24478 GCA_035222435.1 Microcambeva ribeirae
GGTGACCCTGCGTGTGCAGGGGGTTGGACTAGGTGATCTCTAGAGGTCCCTTCCAACCTTAACAATTCCATGATTCTATGAGTTCCTTGAAATAGCATCCTATGCAGCCATGTGAAAATGTGAATTAAATTCTACATTTTAACTACACAACCTATAACTTAGATACAGGATGTTGCTCTGGAACTTCAGATAATACAATTGCAAGAAAACTCAACTGTATATGACTAAGTTCACTCATGCTGGACATATCTCATAAATACATCCTGCTAATGAATCTGAACCAACTGTGGCATCTGTCTGGGCAAGTCTGGGAAGTTAAAGCCCTGCTGTAGGATAGAAGCAACGTCCCTGGCATCTTCCTTTTCCCTAGCCCCAACCATGACATATTCCAGGGAAACACTGAGTGCTGAGATGCTGATTAAGGTTAGTTCACACTCTGCAAGAGCTGCATGTGGCATGAACCAATCTTGTCCAAATCTTTGGATTTTTTCAACAGGACCCTTGCATTGCAAGTTAGCATAAGGTGCAGAAGTAAAAGAAAGCTGATCTGTCAATTCTGCATTTACCTGTTCCTAGAACTAGAAGGGTTGAGTTTGCAACCAAGTTAGCGGGACTCCAGTTTGGTTTATTTGCATGCAACAGTGAATAGTTATACCTGCTCAGGCTAATAACTGAAAACACTCAGCAGAGAAAAGGAAACACTCAGCAGTTTTAACAGAGAACATACTATAGTACAACTGCCTGAGTTCCAGCTTGCATTAAAATGGCAAAACACTTAGCCTGTGTGTCACTTCATTTACATTTTTTTCCACGAAATATACTACATGTTTCCATGGAGCAAAGCTACTACACAGTGAAAGAAATCCCTTTAGAAAGGCCAGATTAACCCAAAGTAATCAGTTCTTTGCAGAATCTCCAGCAGTGCGTTTGCTTTTACTTTTAAAGGTATGCAACTTCTCTGGAGACACTAAAAATAAACCTAGGGTAGAAAAAAAAATCACTAATGTCTAAGTCAGCTTTTAAAAGATGAAAGAAGCACTGACTCCACTCTGTAGTACCCAGAGACCTGAGGACATTTGCAGACTATGCAGAGATCCCAGAGCAATGCCAAGGTGTGGAGTCATGAATTACATAACCGGCAGCAGTATCCTCATAAAAATCACGCTGCATCATGCAGATCAAGACACCTCAGGTAACACTTCTCTCCCGCTCTCTTCCCCCTCCTTTATGCAAAATCCAAACCTTAGCTTGTGCTTGTTGTGACAATCCACTTTTCCCCAAAAAAGTAATACGTAAATTCAAGGTATTTACTGCATTTGTTCTTTAAATGATGTACTTTGATCTCCACCCTGATAACAAGCAAGTAATTGAGGCTAGCCTAAAGCACAGTAGCAGGATGCTATTCTCTAGCACAGCACGGAAAGCTAGTCGCTCCTTACATTTGGCATTCCTGCCTTTCTAGCTGTTGAGCAGAGAGCAGGCTCCTGATTTGTGGGTGTCCAGAAGTTAAAGGACTTGAAAGATTACAGCTATGGGGCGCTGCTTGTTTAAAAGCAAGGTGTAATAAACAGAACAAAACAAACAAACAAAAAAACACTATGTGAGACCAAGCTCTGCTGAGTCAAGCTCTAAAAAGCTCATGAGACTTGATTAAATAACCCTTTCTGGAAAAGCAGCCAACTCTCAAAACGGTGTAATAGCCCTTGTGAGGACTGTGCACGTCAAGGCAGCTCCACTGTAGTCTTCGGTCCTGCATTCTGATTAGCTCTACAGTTATTATTATTCCTATTTAACATATGTTTGATGATATGTACAATGAATTTGACAAGCCCCAAATTCAGCTCAGTCATCATAAATCAACTACTATGCTTTATACTGGGCTACAAACTCTTAAGACGAGACTGTCTGTCATTATGATGATGTAGATAGGCCCTTAATCTCCTCTTAGTAAGGAAATAGCTCTGTTCTGATCATCATATTAGCTGGTCTTCACATTTGTCTTAACTGGACTACATCCTCCTGACCATGAGGAACCAGAAGTTTGTTTGAGAGCCGTTAAGATCTTCCAGTGTTTCCTCTCCACTCTTGCAATTTGCCCTTCTTCAACAATGTGGTCTAACATGGCCACGTATTTTCCTCAGTGTACTCCTAATACTTGAGCTGCATCATCAGTATAACAGGTGATCAACCCAAAACTAACATTCAGGGGACGCCTTCAGTAATCTCTCCCTACTTTGCTAATTGCCCTTGAACTAGTCTGCATTTTCTTTAGTGTATAGTTCTCTATGCAACCGTGCCAAATATTTACACAAATCTGAAGAGTTGACCCCAAGAGTCTTGTCTGCAAAAAAGGGGGAAAAAAATCAGCTTTCTCATTAAGTAATTGGGGTAATCTGGTTTTATATCCCAATTATGTCATAAAATTAGATAATCTTCTGATAGATATTGCTTAGTCTTTCCCTTTAGCAGCAAGTATCACAGCAAGGTTGTGTAGCTTGGCTGCCTCTGCCACAGGTCTTGAGAGGGCAATTCATGATTCCAGAGGAAAAACAGAACATTTTCCAATAGCCCCTTTGTCTGCACCTTTTGATGGCCAAATTCAAAATGTTGGGAAGAGAAGGAAGATGAAGAGGAGCAGACTGCAAGAAATAGGGCAGGGGATGGGGCAAGTGGCAGCGAGGTTTCTCACGTCCCATGGCAAAAATGGCACAGGAAATACAGGAAAGGTAGTATCCCTTATGTTTTCAATACAGGTCACAGGATTTGAGTCTGAAATACAGGAAATCTCATATTACACGGATGTCTAGCAACCCTACCTCATGGAACACCGTGGGAGTTGGACCAACGCCCGAATTCCTCCTTTGCTTCCAGCTGACATTAGACACAGTGAGAGCATATTGGTCAGGTCTCACGGGGTACGGATGCTCAAGCCTTAGCCTGAAAGGGCGCGATAAAACCGACTGCAGTACTGCACCCATTCCGTCGCATCTAATGCCTGTGTTAGGGCTTCGGGAAGGAGGAGGCCTCCGTGTAACACGTGGCGGAGGCTCCTGGTGAGCCTGGGAACGGAGGGAAACAAGGCTGGGGCAGGGCCCAGTTCACAGCTGGAATCAGCGCGTTGAGAAGGGCCAAGGAACGCGACGCTGCCCAAGCCACGACGCTTCCTCCGCTGGGCTGCACGGATCACCCAGGCCGAGTCCCCCGCGCCGTGTGCCGATGCCCACGGCCCGCTCAGCAGCCTCGTTCACTTGCATTTAGCAAATTAGCATCCGCTGTGTGCAGCGGAGAGAGCAGATCCATGCGCTGCAGCCGTCCACGGGCGCAGGGGAAGCTACTGGAGTCCCTTTGGAGAGGTTCATTCACTTGGGATAACAGAGCTGGCTGGGGCCAGGACAACATGGCCTGATCTTTACCACAGACCCTTTTGCGTTTTCTTAGGATTTCTGTTACTACCCAGAGCAGTACAGACACGCTTTTATCAAGCAGGGAAAGGAGGTGATTACAAAGTTTCTGATCTCTTTGACCAGAATATTTGGCATTACTTGTTTTTTGTGAAACATTCAGCATAGGATGGGATCCCTAACAATGCATATAGCTGCTCAAGAACATACTAGCAAGCTGGTCTGCTAGGGCTTTACAGATCGGGGAGATAAAGATACGTTAATATGATCTGGAAATGAATGCAGCTGTTCCAGGTGTGGATGGCTTCACAGGGAAGGGGAACAGCAGCGCTCTCGGGGTGATGCATTGCACTCGCAGTGTCTCCCGTGGGTCCAGCTCCCAGTTACCCAGTGCCCTTTCACTAAACACCATCCAGGCACCCGCACGATGCTCAGGTGGTGATGCTGAAAGGATGATGGAGGTGACTTCTCCTGCTGGCTGCAAACCTCCACCAAGAAATCAAAAGGTTCGGAACTGATTGCTGTGGGGGTAAAGAGCTAAGCCATGATGAACACGGTTGCCTTGGCTTACTGTGTTAACACTTAAAGGACTGGGTCCAGGCCTCCCTGAGAGAAACAAACAGATTAAGGATATTTAAAATACGGTTGCTTCCCTTTCAGGGGGTTCTTTCAGGAAACGAGATCCATCCTGGCCTTCAAAGACATGAGTCTTGTCAAAGACAAACATCGGATATCTTGAGTACCCATCACAGAGCCTAGCAGTGATATTCCAGGAGGTCAAGCTTTGAGGGCAGCCTAGGGGCTAATACTTTCTATTATGCAAGTCCTTTACTCTAACTGTTTACATTTTTTGCTGACCAGAAGGCATGAAAAGGAAAAAAACAGCACTGGAGAAGGTCCTGTCTCGAGCTGCAGCCATAGGGAGCCCACGGTGGGGCTCACCCTGAGCCTCGCAGCCCCGGACCATGGAGCGCAGGGGCACAGACAGGCACAGCCTCAGCACACGATGCCAACAGAAAGAATTTGGTCCTCCACGTGGAGGAATAAGCGCTCATGGCTAAAAGGGAAAACCCACGCAACCACGCAGGGAGAAGCCCCTGCTTCCCTAGGTGATTGCACAATGCATTAAAAGCGCTAATTACAAGCAGAGCTTGCTTAAAGCGAAGGCAGCGCAAGCTGAGGGTCAGTCTCCGGCAGCCAGTTTAGTCTCCTAGGAATCGCCCCAGCATAAGAGCAAAGTTTGTGCCCTGCCCCACCACAATTAAGACAGGAGAATGTGCCATACACGCAGCACCTGCGCAGGCAGGGACGGCTGCTGCCAAACAGAACTGAGAGAAAGGGATAAAAGGGAAGAAAACAAACAAACAAAGGGAAGAAAACAAACAAAGCAGCAGCAAGCTGCTGCAATCGAGCCGCTGCTCTGAGGAAGAGCACCTGAACCCAACGAGGCCCAAGGGGAAGTCGTGCACGGGGAGGGAGGCCCCAGGACTGGACTCACACACACAGTCATGAGCCAAGAAAAGCATTTGCTGCGATAATACGTCGTGACGGTCGTGATTGCATGTCCCTTTTGCTCGGTGGATCTCACCCTCTGGAAAGCTGTTAGCATCTCCTCTGAGGGACAAGAAAGATGGTAGATCCAAACACCGGAGCGTCAGTCCCCACATCTGCCTTCCTGCTGGGCCAGCTGCAGCACCTCGGCCCCGCAGGAAAAGCACCGCAGGGCCACCCCAGGGCCACCCCAGGGCCAGGGTGGCAATGGATGATCAAGATCTTTGCAGAACCACAAGCTCTACAAGTGCACAGCCCCCTGGGCATAAGGCTGCATCAGTCCAGCAATTTTAATAAAGGAGTCACTTTTCCTCCTGTTTTGTGGACACTTATTTTTGCCCTTGAAAGAAACCTTATTAATTTTTGCAGCCATCAGATGAAGCAAGACTGAAACTCCAATACGAGGCAGGTTTCAAGTCTCTGTGCATCGGACACGGTCCCGCTCTGGCCTGGGGAAACCAAAAGTGAGAAAATTTCTGACCCATTAAGTTATAGCTATACATATATATATATATATACGTGTGTGTGTGTGTGTGTGTGTGTGTGTGTGTGTGTGTTGGCCCATTAAGTTAAGCTATATCCATAGCTCGTTCCTATTAGGGTACTTAGGTGAAGTTTTTTCGCGAAGTTGGGGAATGAGAGGAAAGAGATTCAAGCACTGCAAGGAAGTCTAGTGCAGAGCCAGCAGAGGAGCTTCTGAGAAACAGCAAAGAGGAGGAGGGAGGAGGAAGAAGGGGGAAGGGGTAAAAAGAAAAAAAAAAAAAAAAAAGAAAAAAGTCAAAACTCCTACCCCCACAGTGCGTTGCTGCACTGGAACTTAGTAAGTTTGCGTGTGCGCCTTTGACAGAAACCCCTCTTTATTACTGCTGGGCCACTGTATTTTTACCCTGCGGCTTTGCTGTTTTTGCAGACACATTCCAGTGCGCAGCCCGAGCCCGTGCGCCCCGCTGAGCGGCAGCGTTTGTTTTAAGGGACGTAGCGTTGTCCTAAGAGGATGCTCTATTTGCATCTGCTGCCGGAAGCGGTAAAATGGCAGATGCATTTCCATGAAGCCCAGTGACACTAAGCAAGAGAAAAAAAAAAAAAATTAAAAAGGCACAATGCAAAGCAAATTCTTTTGTCTTGCAAATTTTTGCTCAGTGCACTCGGAAAGGAGAGGAAACAAAACACAGCAAGAGAAAGGGAGGGAGAAGGGTTTTCCCCGCGGCTTGTTTTCTAGCTTATTAGCCCTGCAGATGCTCGAGACCTAGTTTGGCAGGAAGGAGATTCATGCCCACCGGCACGGGAAGGCAGCAGTCGCCGGCTGCAAGGCCTAACCGCTACTCCACATTTGCATGCATGTAAAAAAAAATCTAATTGCTCCTGTAACATGCTGCACCTTGAAGGAAGCATGGGCTGCTTCCAGGAGCAGCCTTCAGCAATGCACTTCTGCAGGCGCCTGGTTCACGAGCACACAGCCTAGGTAATCTGGAGGATAGATCAAGTAATTGCATTTTAAAATATATATATACGTATCCCCAAATGATTTGAATGCAACTTATTTAACCCACAATGACTTCACCAGCACACGGCGTCAATTTGACTTGCAATGTTCCCTCTGTGGTTATTTCCCCTGAACAACCAGTATTTCCAGCACAGAAATACAATGAACTTTCTGGATCTTACAGAAAGCAATAAACATTCTAGCTTTGCTCTCTTCCAACCTTATGCAATTATTTACACTTTGGAAAGAAATAAGGTAAAGAATATATATATGCACCACTCCGCTTTGGCAGGTTACTATCTCATTGCCACCTTTGCAACACGAGATAAAGTGCAATATGATGGAAATTAAGACCTAAAGACAGCATTAGGCATTTAAAAGAAGGGGAAAAAAAAAAAAAAGAAACACTTTTTAGGGTGTGCAATTAGGCTGCTGCCAATGAGCATTGCAAGGGTAGAAGCCAACAGGTTAATAAGACACTGTGAGCTCTATAGCACTTGTGAGAATAAACAACAATATGTAGCCAAATTATATGGGATAAAGCATCACAAAGGTGGAAAAAAGCAAGCACAAGTGGCATGCTGGGTTAGGAAGAAACTTTGCCCAGAAAATACACGTGCGGAAGTTTAAATGGGAAACAATGATTTTGTGCAAAACATAAGTGTTTAAAAAAAAAAGAAAAAAGTCCCTCAGTGCTGTGAGATGGTTCTGTTTTTATTTTTCAAGCACCGCCCTCCCTTGTCACTTGAATCAGCAGAAGTTCTGAGCTATTCAGGACAGCGCCTGTCCTGCTGCGCTTGCTACCCTGCAACCCTCATCCTTCCACGTTTGTTTTTCTCCTCCACTTATGATGCTGCGAGTGACATGAGTGAGGACTTATCTGTAACCCTATGCCTGGATGTCCTGGAAAACAAGCACGATCCAATCTCCAGGTATTACCATCCTGTAAATACTAAGGAAATAATAATGTCTGTGCATAAATCAGAGCCACATAACTTTGATCCAACTCCAGAGCCTTAAAGGGGATGCTGTGCTTTCCATTCGAGTCTTTACATGGGGGCTGCAAAGGTGGGAAAAGCCCTGGGCACCCAAGGGCTTAGGAGGCATCTCCAAACACCACTGTCTGCTGACCGAGTCTTGCAGCCAGTATCACATAAGCAAAATCCCATTGACCTTGCACAAGTCTACTGCTATGAAGTACCCAAGAGCATCCCATCACCGAGACACCCTGCAGCAGCTCAGCTCGCTGAACCCCAGCACCAGCCTCCCGCCCGGGACAAATCCCAACACATTCCTGCCTAATTAACAGGGCTTGCAAACCAGCTGCAAACGTGCCATATCCAGGGCTTGGCTTGCACACAAATGAAAAGGCTCCTTGGCCACATAATCAGGGCCTGCCTCGGGATGCACATCCCGCTCGCCCCCACAAAGCGCGCGGAGACCACGGGCGACCCGGACGCGTATAGGGATTGCAAGGGACGGGGCTGGCTCAACACACGCAGCGCTCGATTCAGTTTCCTTATCGGAAAATTAGAGAAAGAGAAGAGTGCAGTTCCTCCGGTATTGTATTACTGACAAATAATGTCACACTGCCCTGTGTTATGTGGTCAATAATTAAAGGATTTTGAGTCTGTTCCTAAAGGAAGGCGTGCTAAGGCAGAAGCTGGGGGAAGGCAAGCCGCCTCCATTGCGCCAAGAGATATGCAATTTTATTTATTGCATGAGGATGTTACCCCTACCATCGCTTTTTTTTTTTTTTTTCTTGTGGAACACCAAAGGGCCTAGAGAATGTTAAGTTCTCATTATAGAAGTTAATAGCAAAGAAAAAGAAACCATGTCTGAGCTCTAACATCAGCCTTGTACTTTGTGCCCTGCCGCTGTGGAAAGGTCAAGGGGAGAATTAGGAAACTTGGCTGGAAATCCGCAGTGCAAGTTCAGTTCCTGGCTGAGCAGCATCCCTGCTGCTTTTCAGCTCTCGGTGCTTCAGCTTGCCAGCTCTAAGAGGGACATAATTCCTCTCTTGCCATTCCCATGAAAAATCACAGGGAATTCCTACAGGAGTTCATGCATATTTAGAGAAAGAACACACAGAACTGCAAAAGCTGAAGGAAAAAAAAAACATATATATATATTTATATATCATATGATAGATATCTTACAGTCACATCAGTTCCCAAGTGACTACCCATATCACCACATCTGATGACACTGGGAGAAGGAAGGGGATGCTGTGAGGTGCAGCATTTTATAAAACAGGTTGGACCCAAGTGCAACACTTTATTTTACAAGAAAATACTATATCTGTAGCTAGTTGCTCCCCTTCTACTGCACTCTTATCTTCTTTTTTCTTTTCATTTTTTAGGAAACACCAAAACCAAGAAGTTTTCCAAAACATCCTTAGGATTTCTGCCACATATTGACAGCATCAAACTTCCTAAGAACCAAGGGAACTTTTATAAACATCACCACTACTTCTGCCTCACGCCGCTGCTGTTTGGAAATAAGCCCCAGCTCCAGAGACATAACCATGGGGATCTGCAACCTGCAGGGTCTTATAGCTCAACTCATCCTGTGTCCCAGTGACACTTGGCAGCGCCACTGAAGACAAACTGGTTAGAGACATCCTCGAAAACGAAGGTCAGAGCTGCAGAGATGATGTGAGGTATTCAGGACACGGGGGCAATTTAAGACTCTTCAAACTAGAGGAAATCACAGCTGCAGTTTCTTGCACCATTGGGGTCGATACCCTCCAGGTTTGTCTTCACCGAAGGACCGATGAGAGCAACGTCTGCCACCACGTGCCCATGTCCCTCCTTGCACTGCCCGCAGCTTTCAGGGGACTTTTTTGGCACCCATCCAGCTGCTCACCCTGGTCCTGGGCTCCCATGGGTCACGCTCTAGGTGACTCTGCGTGTGCAGGGGGGTTGGACTGGACGATCTCGAGAGGTCCCTTCCAACCTTGAGCATTCTATGTCATTTCCCCTTGACCAGAACCCTCGGCCCACCTAGACCCTCCCCGGCCGCACGCGCACAGGGTGAAACAGCTCCTGACCACAGACCTCCTGCATCCGTGTGCACCTTGCTGCGGCCACGGCAACGGAGTAGCCCCGGCAGCAAACGAGGCTTAACGAGGAGCCAGGTGTGCAGCCCAGCCCACCCAGGAGCCAGGAAGCTCCAGTCCGAGCAAGAGCATCGGCAGCCTGAGCTGTTCCGCAAGGAAGGGACGGCACCCACGGACGTCACCCTGCCAGGCACCGCGGCACACTTGAGCTCAGCCCGTTCCGCACGTGGGCTGTAGCGTGCAATTTATTGCATTGGGTCCACGCGCATCCTCCCCAGTAAAGGAGACGAGAGTCTCCCACGCCTGCTTGCAAGACAAACATGAGCGCGACAGGAACAGGAAGAGGAGCACCAAGGCCACCCTTGTCCTCTCTCTTCTCCCTACAAGGAGGGAGTGGAGGGTCAAGCAAACACAGGGATACAGGGCAGACCCACCATCTCTCTTCTCCTGAAAGCAGCACTGGATGAATTGCAGCATCCCTAACCGGCATTCACCCCAATGCACAATTTGGGATTAAGTCACTGTGAACACCAAGGAGGGAATTTATCTCGCCTCTAAAACACAGGGCCTACAGAGCTTCAGGTTTGCAGCCCAAACCCGCAGGGCAGGCGGCCAGGGCACTCCCGGTCACGTTTTCCCGGTCCCACTCGGGTGCATCTCCCGTCTCAGCTCTCTTCCTCCTGCAATGAATTCCAGGCTTTGGCAACGCACTGTCTGAGGGATTTCCTTTCACTGACACTAAATGTGCTGCCCATTAGTGACATAGGGCGACCGCTTTGTCCCAGGACTGTGAGACAGCAGGAGGAGGTGACCCAAACACTGTCCCTGAAGACTTCAGCCCCCCCACGCTCCCCTATTCTGCTCCTTTTCGTAGCAGACTTGGCAGGGGTAGAGTTCTCTACCCTGACATCAAATGCAAATGGGGCAATTTTGCTCTTTGAAGTTATCAGCTGTAATCTTCACGTTTGTCCTCAATGTCCAAGCACTTTTGAAAATAATTTATAGTAATTGTTCCCACTGCAATTTGGTTCACACGCCGACCTTCCTGCAGAAAGAAAACTCCACCTAAATTCCTGACATGCCCAAACCTTCCATCAATTTGTGCCCACTCATTCTTAGGTTCATCTCTGGCCCAGTAACTTTGGGAATTTCTTAGCTCTGCTAAATCACAGCCAAATACGAGCAAGGGTAGTCACTTCTGACACAGTGTCTTAGACAACCCCTGCAGGACACTGAGCCAACACATGGGGCCTCACAAAACACCTCCAGCCACAAAATACACCCTCGCCTTCACAGAAGGATGACACAATGCAACAGAATCCTCCCCAAGCCCAGGCAAGAGTGGCTTACTGCTTGGCCCTGCATCTCCTCAGCTTCTCAGCCTTGATGTACCATTAATGAGCCCACCTCCCTTCCAAAAAAACCTTCATGGGATCAACAACAGGCTTTCCAGCAAAACAGTGAGGTATGGGGACTTGTGCTGGAGCCTAGGGACACCTCAGGGAGAGGTCATCACTCGCCAAGAGCAACGAGGATGTTGGCTGCCACGCGGTGCTGCTGGGGAGGAGACATCAGCCTACGGCCGGACGTACTTTTCTGAGTACACAAAACACAGCTCTAGTACAAATCCAATGCTTTTCATATAAAGTTGTGTTTGGGACTTAAGGAAAGCTGCCGGTGGGACCAGGAAAAGGAAAGAAGGCAAGTGCATTGCCAGGATGCCCACGGCCAGGACTTGGACACACAGGTGTTAGTGGCGCAAGCCCCGACATCTCTATCAGGATCTCCTGTTGTTGTTCCCAGTACAGAGCATGCAAAAAATCTCAGATTATAATATGGACAAAAAGGACTTTAGGTTAATCCTGCAAGTCTTCTGCCTGGGCATTGTATTGCTGGGCACAGAGCTTGGCGGCAAACCTAGGTAAGTGCCAGACCGAAGCGCTATGCTTCACGCCTTCCCCATACGTCCATGCAGGTGGGCCCATGCACCCACCTCCTCAGAACCCTCCAAGGGCTGACACAGCAAGGCTCAAGCAAGTCCCCGAGAGCCAAAAAGGCTCCTAATCCCCACCCAGGTTTCCTGCCATTACAGATTCTGGGCTGGTGCAGCTGCGTTGCGTGTCGTTGGGCCATGTTCACCAGCTCACCCACTGAAGGGGCACTGACCACCTCCTGGCCTGCCCCAGCCAGCTTCCTCTGCCATAAACTACTGCGCAAGTCACACTGCTCGCTTCCTAAGCCGCAACTCCCATAACTCCTGGGTCATTTATAGATATACACAGCCTGTGTCATAGACCACAGGTGCAACCTCCACCACGAGCAGCCCTCTACACAGCGTTGCACACACCCCAGGGCGCCAGCCCTGGCCTCGACTCGGAGCAGCGTTGAGGAATATGACCAAGCACGGCGTTACTCGGGACCACAGTTAAGCACGCACTTGCAGGCACGCGCAGGCTTAAGTGCTCTGCTGGGTGGAGATGCTTGCTGAAACCAGGGCCTCCTCGTTGTTGTGTGGATTAACACCAACTTGCCTGTCCCATTGCAGCTGGTGTGAGACCAAGAACAAACTTATTTCTGCTTCAGACAAGTCCAGGGCTTGGATATCGGGGTATCCTGCAAGATTCCCGTGCCACAGCCGTGTCCTTCTGCACCCCAGTTTCCTCTTACACTTTGCACAGTTGCATGCCCTGCAACCCCACCTGCAAAGAGCCCATAGGGCATCAGTCATATAGCGACTAGGAGAGGAGACTAGAGTCATCCTGGAGGGGAGAAAAGGCTCTTCCCCCCCCCCCTGTTAGAACCAGCTTTAGAAAACTTTCTCTTGTTGCATTTCTACGAATGGCACAGAATATGGGATGGGTGGCTTTCTGAGGACAAGAGGTCTTGTTATACTGGGTACACGGAGGCATGAGAGCAAGATTTAAAAAACGATAAAAAAATAAAAAACAGAAAGTAAAATTGGGTAAGATGTGTAAAGAAGACATTGCACCAAGCTGTGACCAGCAGCAAGGAAGCAGATGCTCCATGAGTTTCCATGTGCAAGTGCAGGGAGATCACAGCTGCAAAGTCCCACTGCTTTGCAGTACTGATAGGAGCAGAACCAGTGCCAGTCGCCTGACTATAGATGAAGTCAGAAAGGAAAAGGAAAAATAAAATAAAAAACAGATTTAAAAGGCTACTCTGCTCTCTGTCCCAATTTAGCTGCAGTTCACCCAGCTCGAATGTGTTTACATTACGACCAAACTTAATCCTGAATTCCTTGGACCAGAGAGCCTAGCAAAGAAAAGGCACTAAATTTATTAGCTCCTCCAGAGCTGTGTCCACATGGGGAGCTGCTCAGGAAGGCAGGTTTGGACCGAGATCCCCAGCATTGTGTAACCTCCTCCGAGGAATTTCTGGAAGTGTTTTTTTTTTTTTTTTTTTTTTGGTTAGCTTACATTAAGGCAGCGGAGGGGGGCAGGAATAGGTGTTTTGTGACATCCCAAATTCTTTCCACCAGATATTCTCACAGACACTAAGTAGCAGTCTGACTTCCTGCTCTAGACGGGAATGATACAATCTGCAAAAGAATACAGAGCTTGGCAAAATGAAAGAAAAAAATAATATAAAGCTATTCACCTTCAAGCAAGCACTTATCCATCACTTCTCCAAATAATAAATACATTATTAAGTGAATAAAATACAGGAACCCAGAATTCATTAGAAGCTGTACTGTGAACAACCTGCATTAGGAATCTGAAAGGATCGCACTTCTAAAAATGAAACTTTTTTTCTTGTTTTCCAAAGTTTCCTGTGCATTAAAGCAGTTAGCATAATCGAAAGACCCAAAATACTTCCTTCTCAATGTCGAGGCCTCCACATGTTTGTGCTGGTGACGCAGGGCAAAGACTGGAGAGCAGACACTGCCCATGGTGGTGCTCACGAGGGTGACAAACCAGGTGCCAGGTCTGCACCTGGTTTAGGTGCAGTTTAGTCTTCTCTGTGAACGGTCGCATTTCTGCTTGCCATTTTGCTTGCATTCGGTTCTCTTCCAGTAGGCACCGTTATACACCGGGATTGTGCACGGAGCTTCAGGTTAATGCAAATTCACATGCATTGCTAAGGGGAGGGGGAAAAAAAAAAAAAGAAAAAAGGGCCAAAGTGACAGTGGCATCAATGGGATTGGAGTGATGTAACTGCCCAAATTTAATGCCCAGGGTTGGTTTAGATGGAGAGGGAGGATAAACTTCTCCGGTGTGCAGATTGCAGCCACGTGTCCACATGTGGGGCACCTTGCAAAATGAAGGAGGAATTAGACCTCACATTATCACTACGAAAAAAGCAGTAGAGAGAGGCAGGTAATAATTAGAAAATGTCCAAATTAACATTGAGTTGCAGACTTAAGACTCATTCCTCCATTTATATATGTATTTTTAAAGAGGCTTAATTAAACTACCACATCTTAAGAGGGGATTATTTTTTTTTCCCCCAAAGTTACGTGTGGAAGTTGAAAGACTCCAAACTACAAGTGGTGCTTAGAGGGTTTTTCTTTCCCTGAAGAATAATGAAGGTCTGATCATGATATAACAGAATTCATTATTTTTGCCCTCTAAAAATTAGACAGCTATTTTACCAAAATAACCCAGGCCATGTACAGAAATTGCAGATGATCACAAACATAAGCATGAAGAGGGCGGGTTTAGGTTATAGAAGCTGATTCAATTTCCACATTCACTTATCCATGATTCAAGTACCCCAAAAATTAAAAAATAAAAATAAATAAAAGTTAGAATGTACAAAAAAACAGGGAATCTTCTAACGAGAACTAGTTGGGTGGAATCATCCAGTGGTGACCATTCTATCTGTGGAAAAAAAAATTAAAAAAAAATCCCAAATCTGAGATTGGCCAAATTCTTTTACTAAAGCTTTAGATCTCTTTAAGGTATTTAAGATAATCTAAGTCCTTATATTGGCACAAGCTGTTTAAAGTGATCTAAGGCCTTAGAGTGGTTTAAGCTGCTTAGGCAGCTTTTAGGTTTTAAAAAGGTTTAGTCTGCTAAAAAAACCATTCCTCCCAAAAGCAAGTTGGGTTGTTTCCCAAGCTCTCAAGGTAATTGCACTAGTGTATGGACTTTGATATGGTGCAAATACAGAAGTATGTATTCAAGAATAAAACATTTTGTTTGCAAAAAAGTCAGGGCTGGTCATTTCTAAATCTACAAACACTCCGTTTGCAGCTGACTCCTGTTGGCATAACTTGGTGTTTCAAGAGCAGCGCATCCTGCCTAAACGAGCAGAGACTCATCTCTTACTTCTTAAAGAAAGAAAAAGGTCATGGAGAATTATGTATGGAAAAGCTTAATGCCTCCCTGATAAGCAGTGAAGTACACGATAGCTATGTAAAACCCATTAATTCAGCCCTCCTCTTGCTCCCTTTCCAATATTCTTGTTTCCAGATTTGTGTAACCAACCTATAGCATCTCTCGTCACACTCCTCTTAAGATTATACCTGTTTGCAAGCCAACAAGTTTCTTGGAGTACAGGGAATCAAAGGTACCCATGGGACGACAGGAAGGACAAATGAGAAGATGCGACCGGTAACACAGGCTCTTACCCTGAGGAAAACTTTAGCATTAAAAGCAAGGTTTGAATCCTAGTGCCCGATACTTAGGACAGGTCCCAGTGTGCTAAGCTAGATATTTTCAATGTGAAACTATCCCTGCTTAAACAGGCTTCAGCAAGGAACATGCCCAAGCCTCATCCTGCCAGGGTGCAGAGCTCCCTGGTGAAAAATGTGCTCATCTCGGCCCATTGCCTGCAGGGGTGGCGGAGCTCAGGTGCAAACAGCTCCCTCGTCCATGCACAGGAGCCAGAACTGCGCACGTCGCGGTCCTGCTCCATATCCCCCACCGAGTCGCACTTGGCCCCTGCGAGAAGGATCCCTGAGCAAAGTCCAGCGCCTGGAGAACAGCAAGGACGGAGTCACCAGCCCTCCCTTGGGCAGCTTGAATTTCCTTCCCGAAACGCTGGAAAAATCACAATAACCCTCCCTCTTGAGGGCAAACCTTTTATAAACTCTTGCTAAAACAGAGCAGGTCTCATTTAGCAGACTAGGCAGATAATTGCATTTTTCCGTTTCCCTTTCAGCCCCGTGGGGGGACAGTCCCAAGCCTCCATGCCACCCAAATGCTGAAAATGCAGTTATTTGGACAAAGAGCTTCCTTCTTTTTCTCTCCTCTTGGCCACTTGAACACAGGCACTATGATACACAGCCACCCTCCACTCTCATTTACACAAACATAAAGGCAGAGCATCTGGCCACGTGTCAGAAGTCTTTAATTACATGATCAGGCTTATCTTAAATATCTATTTATTGGAAGTTGTAAATAACACAAGATTGCATCCTATCTGATAAACACTGCCCAGACAAAGGGGAGTTAAGATTACATATTCAGCTCAAACACTTCCACGCTCCACCTTTTGATTGCTTAACTTTGCAACCTTAATGTGATATTAACGTGGGCCTCCTCTCTCCCCTTTCCACCTTTATATTCCACTGCTGAACACCTGCAGAAATTGATTTTTAGGGTTATCGAGTCACGGAAAACCAAACAAGAGTTCTCATATCCCAATTTTTTTATCCCAATATGCAATTGTTGACTTAGGACAAGACGTTCTTACAAGAAGCTCTGGTCCCCGAAAAGCTTTTGTCTCCACAAATGCTAAGCAAAATCTAAATGGCTGGAAAGAAACATGTAAATGCTGGAGGAAACAGCAATAGAAAGTCACTATGTACAGTTAGATGAGAAAATTAGCCTCTTGATTTCTCAATTAACCTAACCTTTACTCTGGGAGGAATGGGAAAGCACAACCCATGCAGATTATTCTCAAAGAGAATAAAGGGCATCCCCAAACCAAGTACACAGTACCAGTGGATGCAAACTAATTACTGCTTCCTTGGATTCCTCCATTTTTATGCAAAAATCCTCCTAAGAGAGGTAGTATGTCGCTGTGAAGTGGCCTCTTCTCAAGCAAAGAACCTATGAGCTGCTTTAGCCACTAAGGCAACATGCCATGGGCTACCAGGAGAGCCCCAGGAGTAAGTTGGTTCTAGTTCCTAGTATTTCAGGTGGCAAAAGGCTGGTACGTCTTGCCAGCTGCAGGAATACCAAAGCCCTGAGTTTTTATATAGCCGCATTGTAACTTGCTTCATTACTCCATTAGTAAGCCAAGGAGATGCAGCCCCTTTTCTAAGCATCAGTAAATGTAATTATTGCAGAGAAATTGTCCCATTTACTGATACAAGATGGAGGTTTGGAAAGCAAGTGTTGGCTGAAGGTCATGGCAGGGGTCTTGTGCCAGAACAAGTAACCAAACCCGGCCTTTCACCTCATTTTCCTTTACATTATCCTCGTATCCAGCCCCAAATAGTCTTACCCTTACATAGGTGAGGAAGGTCTGCTGGGCAGAATCATGCAATTCCCTTCTCAAGAGCACCAGCTACATCTGCATCACAGAAATACTCCCAGTACCCACTTATGCCAAGGTGCCAAAGAGGGTTTAAGCCACGAAACAGAACTTTCACCTTAGAGGGCAATACGTTTCTGCAAAACCAGAAACAAGGAGTCTTTTTTTGGATGAAACCACCTGTAATGAGGGGAATCCACAGGAGAGCTTGGGGAACGTCAGTCCAACCATGACCACGCTCCGTGCAACCACGGCCACGCTCCGTGACCAGAGGCGCTCAGGAGCGGCCGGCCCGTTTGGAGAGCCCCTCCGTGTGCCTCTTGGCGAACACGAGAGCACGGAGAGCAAGAGGACAAGGAATAAGTGACACAGCTGCAGTGCGAAGTTAGGAGTGCAACCGCCAGTGGGACTTTTGCTTCCAAGTCCCTTCTCTGTCCCGGCTTAGCGATGAAGCCAGCGAATATCATGTCTAGTCAAAGCGAAAAGCATGTCCTTCTCTCTCACTACAAGCCAAACCCAACAAGCATAAATCATGCAGCACTCCAAAAAGCAACCCACTTGCCTATAGAGTCTTTTCCATTTGCTACTATATCCATTTCAAACAATAACAAAACCTGCAGCGAAGGCTCTGCTGACTGCGCCGTCACACAGACTAGAACGCTTCCTTATCATCTTTGACATTGGCCCAAGATCATCAATTTTCACGTGGGTGGTCGGACACATGTGGCCCCTCAGCTTGCCTGCTTGGCATGACAGCCCATCTCATTTGGGGACAAGGAGCCACTCTAAATATTTTCCATCAGTTTGCCAGGAGTGCACAGCACAGATCCTTCACCTTGTCCCACCTCCAACATTTTTTCCACAGTGTAAAATTACAGTCCAATGAATTAATCAAAGTCATAATCCAAGGCAGCGATTGGTAACACAGAAGCTGCCTATGCTTTCGGATAACTGCAGGTATGTGACTCCTTCAGAAGGGACTATTCACTTCTAGCAACTGATTCACTAGAGTAAACAAGTTTCAGAAGGCATTAAGGAAACCGGCTGCACTTTTTGAGCAGCCATTAGCAATGTGGAGTGAAACAACCTGTTTGCACTGCGTCATAAAATTCACTACGATGCTAGGACCAAAAAAAAAACCCCAAAATATTGATGTGAAAAAATGTTAAAAGCAACTGAAAACCGGGTGTCAGAGTGGGACGATACATGCAATTTCAGGCAACAGAATCAGGTAGAGACCACAGAGAGATGAGGGCTGAAGAATTTGTCTCTGTGGACTAAAACACACGGGTGAGCTGGAAATAGCCCATGAGGACATCAAACCCACCTTTGAAATACAAACTACACAGGACGGAAACAGGTAAGAGGACTGGGCTTGAGATGGGGAGAGTGTTTGCACAGCTGGGACCATCTCTGCAGTGTGTTCTGCACTGGAACATTTATTTAAAAGTGCATATAAGCTTGGACTACACTCCTTTATCAATTTTCCTTCCAGTTATTTCAAACACACTAAACTTTTTGATTTCAAATTCATCTTTTGACCCTTTGAGATACATAAAATATGCTAAAACTCTAATGGCAACTATAAAGGGGGAGGGGGGTAAAAGTTTTGTTTGTAACAGAAGAATATTTTGAAGGACTCACCCAAGATGATCTCAGAGAGCATCATCAGGAGCAGAGTTCGGTTTTGTCACATTTTAAAAGAACAATAAATCCTGCAGTGACTTATTTTCAGCAAATTACATGTTTCATCGGGATTTACTCACTTCTTTTGGCTGGCAGCCCCCAAGCCAGGGTCGTGAAGCAGCAGCCCCGAGCCCTTTCTCCAAGACGCCAAAGGCTCTGATGGCTCTTTATCTTTGCCCAGATTTTACTGACCATCCCCCAGCATCCCGACTCCCAGGATTTCACATCAACAATGACCAGAGCTGCCAGGGAGTGAGGGGAACATGCATGGGAGAGGAGCAACCAGGAGCCAGAGTCTCCGTTAGGGTTTTGACCATGGTGTGAAGGAGTTGGGACACTCAAGTCCCAACTCCATCTGCAGGTCCAACCACAGGTACTTCACAAGCAGGAGCCCCCCCAGCCATGAGACCATCCGAGGATGGCCCCAGCCTCAGGAAGAGGCGCAGCAGTTGGGACCATTAAGGTCATGGGTCATTAACCCGCTTGGATGCCACCCTGTGCCACGTGCTGTGGGTGTCCCTGGTGCCCCGTGCTCTGGGTGTCCCTGATGGAGCAGGGAGGTTGGGTTAGACGGTCTCTAGAGGTCCCCTCCAACCTCAAGCATTCTGTGACCCTGTGATTAGGTCGTCCTAGGTTGTAACCACACGTCCAGCCCTCTACTCCAGCGGTTGGCTCCCGAGGACTTGCCCCCAGTGACTATTTCAGGGCTGCCCTCCCCTCTGCACTCCAGGGGACGTTGAGCATCCCATGGCCCTTTCCGACCAGGAAGCTCCTCAACAACAGCTCCTCAAGACCGCAACTTGGCCACACTGGTGGCTGCAATCCAGCCGGTTAAGTGACCTGAGCCACGGGCAAGAGCAACCAGCATCCACCTTCAAAACACTTGGACCTCACAGAGCTGCTCTGCAACTCTCGCAGAGCCAGGATTCCTCATGCTCCTAACAGCAGCACTCATCTGTACAATGAAATACCCTCCCCTGCAAGTTTTCTTATGGCACTGGTATCTGCCCAGCAAACACTCAGTCACTGGAAAAGAAAAGCGAGCACCGCTGTCTGCGGTTGGAGCTTAAAGTCAAAACTTATTACTTCTATTTTCAATCTGCCAGGGACTCACACTGAGATCCTGGCCAAGTGGCTCCCCCTCCCTCCTCCCCATTTCCCACGTAAAAGAGAAAGAAAGAAGCAGAAAGGTTAAATGGGAACAAAAGAGGCCATGCTACTTTCTGCCCCCCGCCTCAGCAAACCACAGAGATCAGAGCAGAGCAAATACAGGACTTGCATAGCTGGTACGTTTCCATTCTCGGCACAAAAAGTTTTCGGAGCTTTTTAAAGAACTAAGTGAAGAGATTTGGGCTATGGATTCTGACATCCCTCTTACAGTAAGGTCAGGAGCACGGTTAAATACGGGGAGGCAACAAGCAGCCTTCAACCAGTCCCTCTTTTCTTCACATAACTGCGCGCACCTAGGAACCATTCAATAAATTAGTGTGCTGGTATGTGCTATTCCTTGGGGCACCCAAGCTAATTAAGGTTACATGTGTGTTTCAGCTGAGCCAGATGCAGTTATTTAGCTGTTACACGGGAAAAAGGAGGTATTTTTTAGGTACAAACAAGACTAGAGTGGTCTTTGCTTCTACCAGCACAAGGGGGAGAGGCTTGCTCCCAGCTGGTCCAATTAAAAATGATGGTTTTCGGTCAATATTGTATTACTGTTCTCCTGGCATTAGTCCCTTCCTCACCAGCTTCACATCATGAATAAAGATTGCTGAGATTTCTGGTGATTGCTGAGATTTCTGGTAATTGCTGGACCAACCTGGGGCCAGGATGAAGACCAGAACTATGCTAATGCATGCACGAAGAGGAGAGACCTTTAAAGCATCTAAAGCTGGACCTCTCGAGGTATCTATTAAAACCTCTTGGCCCATCTACAACCATCTCAGTTCCCTCAGACAATATCTCCATTCACATCACTCTGTTGAACAGGAGGGCCACAAGCTCTCCTAGAAATGAAAAAAGATGATCGAGAACCATTTCAAAGAAAAAAAAAAAAATATATATATATATATGGACTTGTGTGACATGTGAATTTACAGGAGTTTTACAATTTTCAAGCAAAATAATTGGCAGCTTCCTTTGAGAGCACCATAGTGCAACCAGGGCCCTGGCGCCTCTGGGAGTCACAGTCGTGCTCTCGTTTTTCACTTCCCCTTCTCAGAAGTTGATGAAAGAATAAAAGTCAGATTTATGCAGGGCCACCACCTCCCTCCGATCCCAAAGTGTTACAGGGACTTCATACAAGGGTAACGAGCTGCATTACTCGAGCACGGCCACTTCTGCAGTGCAGCGAGCGAGCTGTTCTGCGCGAACACATACAAGAAAACACAAAATTCATTGAGTTCTGCTAAAACCACCAAGAAAGGGGAGATTCAGGCCAGGCTTGGGCAAAACCTCAGGACTGAAAGCAAAATGCTGAGATCCCACACAGCACCGCTTCCCATAGAACAAGCAGAGCGGGCCAGACAGACAGAAGAAATAATAAGTAAATCAACAAATCATGGTCTCTCCCCTCCTATTTTATTGTAGTCAGGAGGATTTGCATCCCCTTGAATAGGGAGGAATCCTTCAACGAATAAACAAACAAAATAAAATAAAATCCAGTTGCAGCATTGGACGCACTGGGCCCTTGACCCAGCAGTAAAACCAGGGGGAAAGTCTCACCCTGACAAAACCGCACTGCCCCTGCCTGATCCGAGCATCCCTGGTAGGACAATTTGGAGGGAATATCCATTTTCTGCTGGCTACAAAGCCCAGAGTTGGAAGGTCCTGAGCTCCCATCCATGTCTGCATTCACCATTTCTCGAACAACAGGAGGAAAGGGAAAAGGAAGCAGGGTGCCGTATCCAAACCCGCATGTGCCCCAAGGCCCCAGCAACGGGGACCGACCTAAAAGCCACCGCATCCACAGCGGAAAAGGAAATGGGGAAAAGGATGAACAGTCTTCAGGAGTATTCCTCTAGCCCTGCACCTGCCAGGTCAAAAGCACGTTTGAATGGAATTCTCCTGTATTCACCCCACATTTCGAGCTCTTAATTAAAAATTATCTGCTGGTTAAAAAAAAAGGGGGGGGGGGCGGGGAGAAACATGGCATATTCAGTTTTGATTACTTTATATCTGCCCGATGCAATATTCATAGGTTCTCCTTCTAGGAAGCCTCGAGGGGTTGTTTATAGGAAATAATTATTTCATTTCATGTGCTGCCAACTCTCGGCTTGCGCCGATAATTCGTCAGAAACTTTTTTTTTGCGGCCCCTTTTCCTTTTTGCAGGCAAAAGCCACCAATGCCTCAAGCGTGCACACACACAGGCAAGAAGAGCTGCTCCCAAACGGGCTTAAAGAGGACGAGATCAGAATCACAACTTCCAGAGAAAAAGCTCATTTTTGCCCTCAGAGACTCGCAGGACTCAAGCAAAGGGCCAAGGGCAAGCAGGGAGCCCACGGGGAGGCCACTGCAGCGCCTGCTGCCCGCGCAGCCTCCCATCAACCAGGAAAAGCAGCCGGAAAAAAAACAGCCGGGACAGAGGGACCGCAGGAGGCGGCTGCCGGCCAGGCATCCATCCGCAGGCTCCTCCACCTGCGCCCGCCACCGCGGCCTTGGCAGCATCCAAAGAAAAATCATGCGGGGGGGGGGGAAACAAGAGCTTTTTGCAGGCAAAAGGGTATCAGGTTGCAGACATAAATCTGTAGAAATAAGGGCTGGAATACCATATATATATAAAAATATATATTCAATTCTACGTGTGCTCTAGCATCGACCGCTGGCGTGCAGCGGGGAAGAGGGAAGGCAGAGCGGGCAGCGTGCGGGGCCTGTGCACGCACAGCAGCATCACCTGCGGGGACAGCCCCGTGCGGGGCCGGGGCTGCCGGGGACCGGCGGGGAGCAGCGCCCGCCCCGGCGGCCGCGCCGCGCGGGCAGCGTTTCCAGCGCCAAACCCCGCAGCCACGCGGGGGGAGGACATAAAATAATAATAATAATAATAACCCCCCCCCCAGCAAGCTGCCGGCACCGACGATAAACGCATGCGACAGGGCCAAGCTCATTAGGCGGCGAGCGGGGTTACGCGCTCAGCGTGCGCTGATTGACGGCGCCGAGGTGACCGCAGGCGCGGGGTGCTGTCCCCGCGCGCACACACACACACACACACACACACACACACACACACACAAGCACAGTCGGAGTACAGGCGGCGAGCAGCTCGTCAAGCAACCCGACACCTTGCAGCAGGAGGATAAGCACAGGCAAAATGGAATCTCGCCCCGGCCGCCGCAGGAACTGTGCGGGGAAAATATAACAATAATAACAACAATAAAAGCCCCACTTGCAAATAACACCCGTAGGGTACCCAAAAAATAAAGAAAAAAGAAAAAGAAAAAATAAGCAAGCCCCAGTGCCTACCTTTGCAGGGTTGATGTCTGGCAGATTCTCCTCTGGTTTCGAAGCAGTGGCTGTTCCCTTCTTTACGATATGTTGGGCTCAGCCAGTGCTATTTGCATTCTTTCATTAGCACCTGTTTCGAGTAAGGAAGGAGAAAGCTCATTACGAGATCAGCTTCCTTTCGAAATAAATGTGGAGGGGCAGGGGAGGGCTAAAAAAATAACATAATAAAAAAAAAAATCAGATGCACGCTGCCAAATAATAGAGGAACGCTCTTAAAATAATGAGAATAAGAATTAAAAAAAAAAAAAAAAATGTACATTAAAGCCCCAAACTAGGCAGCTTAATAATGGGAGATCTTGCAGGTTGTGAGCATGCTCCAGCCGGAACAAATCCTTCCTCTGTTATTCCTCCGAATAAAAATAAACGGCGATCAAGAAACCCAAACGGAAGCTTCCTCCTAGAATCCCTGCTGCTGAAAAATATGTAATAAATTCAGCCTGAAGACGCAGGCTCTAATCAGCAGCTGTTTTCTGGATCCGAAGCCAGCCAAAGCCTCTCTTGTCTTTTCCCACTATGAGTCTAGGCCTTTTTGAAAAGGGTTTTAACCTTTTAAAGATACAGTGCACCAATTATCACTTCGGGAGAACTGTCACTCGCCACGCAAAGAGATTAATAAATAAGACTCAGCCGCCCCATCGGCACAGCAGAGAGGGGGCGGCTGGTCCTGGCGGCCTTTCGTGGCAAATATTATTGAAAGAACATAAGATTCCCCCTCCTCCCCTCTTTTTTCCTTTGGGGGGGGAGGGGGCGGTTAATAATAATAAGCGGAGAACTTGCCACTTGGCTCTGGAATAAATGCACAGTCATGACAGCCAGGGAGGGCTGCAGCTCCCACACCCCACCCGGCCGCTGCCGTAGCGAGGTTGAACGGAATTCGCAAGTGAGAGTTTTTTTTATTTTCTTTTTTTGGGGGGTGGGCGGGATTAACAGTTTCTGCCCCAACCCGCTGGCGCGAGGGGGTTAATGACAGGCGGGCGCTCAAGTGCTTCCCATGCAACTGCGGCGCGGGCTGCGAAGTTTCAAGTGAGCGGCCTTAACCGGGCCATAAATGCGGCTGCGTTCGCGGCGGGTGATCTCGGGGCGGGGGTTAAAGCGGGCGGGTCCCACCCCCGCTTGCGAGCGGGGCCGCAGCGCGGGGCGCGGAGCCCGCACGGGGCTGCCCCCGCCACGGGCGCCGCGTCGCGGAGCCGCCGGCCGAACCTGTGCGGCAGCCGCATCTTCCTCCTCCTCCTCCTCCTCCTCCTCCTCCGGGCCCATCCCCGGGGTGCTGCGGCCAGGCCCCCGCCGCGCTGCTCCTCCGCGCGGCCCCCGGCATGGGGGAGAGCCAACGCTCCTTCCTCCCTCCCTCCTCTTCC
>JAYECN010296647.1:0-24477 GCA_035222435.1 Microcambeva ribeirae
AAGTACCTCAAGGGAGGCAGTGAGGAGGATGGGGCTGGCCTCTTCTCAGTGGTGGCCGCTGATAGGACTAGAGGAAAAGGCCACAAACTGAAACACCAAAAATTCCACAGGAAGTTAAGGCAAAGTTTCTTAACAGTGAGGGTGACAGAGCCCTGGCACAGGCTGCCCAGAGAAGTTGTGGAGTCTCCTTCTCTGGAGATCTTCCAAACCCTCTTGGACGCAGTCCTGAGCCACATGCTGTAGGGGACCCTGCGTGTGCAGCAGGGTTGGGCTAGATGGTCCCTTCCAACCTTAAGCATTCTGTGATTCTATGATAGAAAGATCCCATCACACAAAGTGAAAGATTGCCTGTAAGTGACACTCACTTCGCATTTTTCTCCCTTCTTCTATTGTACATCTTCTTAATCTAAGAGGATTATTAACAGTCTTGAAAGGATGCTCGCTGCACAACGCAAATTTGGAATGATCTGGGAGAAAACTTGCCTACCCATGTCTCCTTTGATAGAATTAGAAAGTTAGGCGTTTTGCCTCTATTTTAGAAGTGATACTTGAGAAGAAAGCAGCTTTACAACTCCCATCTCCCTTATGACATAAAAGTAGATGGTAATCACCTTTGGAAAAAACAAAAAGAAGTTTTATAACCCACTGCTCTTCTCTTCTGAGGCTCCGCAGCAGTGCTGGTCCCCTCTACAGAGTACGCACCTCTGAAAATGAAAAACATTAGAGGCATAGTAGATCACATAGTAGATCAGAATACAGGCTATTCAGCTACTGGAGCAAAGACCACAAACTTTCACATCTGAGTCATCTGCTGAACAGCCACATATTTCTGTGAAGAAATGTTTGTTATTAAAGTAATTCTGTTTGCTTTCTTGCAGCTGAATCATTTCACTCTTAGATAGTGAAGGTTATATACCAACAGGATTTTCTTGCTCACTGTCTCTCTGATTGTTGAACAACAGCAATCCAAGTTTGGTCTTGCTTCCAATTATAAGACCAATTGTTTCATTCTAGTGTGACTATGTCCATATTTGTGAATATATCAGTGTTTTGTGTCTATAGAAACCAAGGAACACTTCCTCCTAATTTTCCACCTCCTAAATAGGCTGTGATGGTGACACGTGGACTTCCTGTCTCTCACTTACATGAATCAAACAGTCCGCAACAATGATGTCTTCTGCGTCCCCCATTTATTGTCTTGGTAATTGGCAATATCTTTATTATAGCTCATGTTTCTCCTCGTCAGGATACATCCAGACATTACTGAAGCCTATAATATTCTTTCATTTTTATTCTACATCATGGATTGGTTTAAAGGACTTTTTCAGTAATAACCATAAAAACGAAATAGCATGTAATGTAAGGAAAGCTGGCTGAACTGCCTACACTCAAGGTTGCGCATTATCTGTTATTTTTACTGGATGGCCTTTAGAAGTGAGATTTTTTTTTCCAAAAGTCAGTGGCTGTTTCAAGTTTTCATATTGATTTCATGTTACATTTCAGCAATAATGAGTCAGGTTGTCTTGAGAACAAGGTACAGAAAAATACATTTTTGTACTGTTTTAAAATATAGTCCAGCGGTTTCATTGAGTACCTGTGTAGCATATTCACATTTGGGGGTGGGTACTTGAAATTTGGCTGTGGAGTTGCCCTGGTGTTAGGGATCTGCCTTGTCATTTGCATTACAATTTGTCCGTAATTGGGCAATTTATAAACTCCTGAAGTGTCTCATTTGTACCTCCACAGTAGGAGCTCGTTAGGTAGCTGAATTCTTGAAATAATCTGTCTGCACCTAGCAGATTGTATTTTAAAAGTGAAGGACTTGCTTTGCTATTGCTACATCTGTCTCCTGAAGACTGCTGTGATTTGAGGCATCAAAGTGGGTTTTCAGCAAAACTGTTGGTTGTATGGACAGCATAGAGGAGAAGGAGAAAATGGAGGGAGAACAAAAATTCTGGGAGATGTGGCCAGGAGAAGGAGTGGAGAGCGTGGGACTGTCTGAACAAGGTAAGGATGGTGGTTATGGCTGTGGCAGAGTCAAGTGTGGACTGGCGTTTTGGAGCTGGGGTGACCATATCTGGAGGGGATTGTACGATAGAATTGGGATTGGGATGAGAACCTAGGAGGGTAAAGAATTTGGGGTGGGGAGGAAGATGTTCTTTCTTGAACACCTCTATATCCACCTGTTGGTACCCCTTAGCCTTGCTGTCTCCGCGGTGTCAGCACATTGCTGTGAAAGCAAATTGTATGTCCTAATCCTACCCTGTTGGTACACGTGAAGCTTGGTCATCTCTTCCTGCCTTCAGTTATTCCCTTGCCTCAACTGGAAGAGTTGCACGTTGCATTCAGAGGTTCACGAAGGTTTCGACCCAGAGCAACATGCAGACGTAGCTTCTTGGGTCTGTTTGGGTCAGCACAAGTTTCTGCCCATCCCGTATCACCTCCCCTTGGGGGAGATCTTCTCTGGTCTCCTTCCCAGCCTGCTGGAGGCAAACCTGGCTTAGCATGAAGTACTTTGAAGAGTAGTCCTTAATCTCTCCAGTACATTTTGCCATGATAAGTTACAAAGCACTTTCATTCCAGCCTGCTGGCACTTGTGCAAGGAGACAGCACAGGAAGAGGGGCAGCTGGTGCTGAGTATGTGTGTGGGAGGAAAACCTCTTCAAATGGTGTAAATGGGCTTGGAAGAGACCTTGGTCCACAACCGGCATCGCTCCAAGTCTTGGTTCTGTGTCTGTGCAGTGAGAGCACCATCTCCTCACAGGGGTGTCGTGAACACGTGCTAATTTTAGTGCATCAGGGAGTTAGGTAATACGATGGCAGCCGGAAAATAACCTGTAAGGAAATTGCCCGGTCTGTCTTCAAGGTATGGTTTGACTTAGAGATATAAATAAGTCTTAGAACCATTTTTTTAATAGCGAGAATGAAGCAAAATACTTGAGTAGTGCTTATTCAGTAACGCCAGCTCTACTGTACAACGAATGACACCATTTCCTGTGGAAAAAATACTGTGTGATCATAAAATCAAAAAAAGAAGGTGAAATGTTGCACAGTCAGCCTTATTTCTGGTATTTCTGTGCCTTTTTGTTGTTAACTGTGCAAATAGAACATTTTTATGTGTCTGTATGTGTGTGTATAATGAATTATCTGTGGCTTATTTCGCAGTTGTTCGGGGCTTTCTATCCTAAGATGTCAGAGCACTTTAAAGAGGGTTCAAAAGCCATTAAAGTATCTTGCACTTCTGTTAGCACACCTTGGTCAGCCGGCTGTGCCTTCCAAAGTGCTTGCCTCTGGTTGTTAAAAATGGCTTTAGCTGAAGGAGGTAAGAGGAGAAATGCTTTTTCTTTAATTTTTTCCTAACTTATTTTCTTGTAAAAAAGAAGAATCATGTCAGAAAAGCATGATTTTTTTGGAAAGGAAAGTCATGTCTGGTCATCTTTTGCAAGTCTTTTTGATAAGTCCCCTCCCGTTGTAAATCTGTGAATAGGAATAGGTGAGAGCTACAGGAAAATGTGACTAAAACCACAGATGGTATCAGTGAGGAAGTAGAGTCAGGTGAACTCTCATAATTGTGTGTAAATCATTTAGAAAATGTCAGTGTTTCAAGTTACCTGTGTGTCTTGCACTTACTACGCTCAAGGAGGTGGGGAAGTTGGAGGAAATAGAGATACCAATAGGTGAAAATAAAATGATCGAACGCACCTGTTGGCAGTTTCCCACGTGTGCATTGCTCATTTTAGAACTGGTGGGTACACACCAACTCTGAAAGGCAAACACAAGCAACAGGAGATAGAGAAGGAAGTTGGCAGGCGAGCAAGCGTTGGTCCGGGCGAGCTGGCCGCGGAGCAAACCGTGTGACCTCTCGCAGTGACGGCTACGCTCCTTGTGCGCGCTCGGAGGCCGTGGCGCCTTGCGGTAAGCAGGAGGGAGCTTAGCGCCCTGCCTAGAAGGAGCTGCTTTTCTTTACATTTACTTTGGGCTAAGATTTGCTATATGGACAGCGTGCAGAGCCAGCTTGCACCCTTCTGTACGCCCTGCTATGTTGCGTGTCGGCCCATTGCTTTGCTCTTAGCCTGTCTTTGCAAGCCCGTTTCTGTCCATACTATAGACAGAATAAGCACAATGCTTGTGACTGGCCTTTTTTTAAATTATTTTTTGAGGCAATGAGGCCTTTGAGCCCTGTCCAGGCGCTGCGGAGTTTGGCAGGGGCGGGGGTTGCTGGTGCCAGGATGTTTAGCAGTGTGGCTTTGCCGCTCTTCAGTCTCGGGTACATCACAGTGCCTGGTACCTGCATTTAATCATGGCTCTTGAGCATACCGTGATGTAAGTAAGGGTATTCAGTCCTGCTGAGTAATTAGATTCGTTCACGCTAGCTGAGCTTGCACAGCTTCCTGCATGTGGTTCGGTGAGGAAAGAGAATTTTTTTTTTCCAGGCTGAGAGTAGGCTTTACACGTTCTTTTTTTTCCCTCCTTTACAGATGTTCTCAAAGTCAGAGCGCTCCTGGTTTCAGGGATCAAAACTGGCCACTTGCAGCTGGGACAAAGAAATAATTTTGCACTAGCTTCCAAGTTCAGCAGTAGTTCCAAGTTTAGCAGCATTCCCAGATGAGCTAAGAGGGGGAATCTCGCACCTCTCCTGCTGCCGCCGTGTCAGCGTGCCGGGTGGCCGGCTCGGCGCGAGCGTGCCGCGCAGGTTGGCCGTAGCAAGAGCCGTCGCCGCTGCCACAAGCGCCGGGAGCTTAATTGCTTTCGGAGGCAAGGGCGGAATCTGGAGGACCCAGTACAACCTGCTGAGAGCTCGTAAATCAGGAGATACTATCGGGTTGCTCTGCTTGGGCTTGTGCGGGCTGGGTTTGCTTTGTGAGCGAATGCCTTGGGAATACGCCGCTGGTTCTTGGCCCCGGCAGCAATGAGCGCCGGCTTTGCTAAGCGGCATCGCCGCGCTGCGCTCACCGCTTCTGTCCGCGGAAAAGCGCGGGCAGAAAGGAGCAGTTGTTCTGCCTTGGAATCAGTGGAGCGCTTCTGCATGCAGATTCATTGTCAGCTTTGAGCCAGGTGGTTCCTGGCTGCTGCCCATTGCAATAGGCTTGGAAGGAGAGCTGGCTGGTAGGAGTTTGACCGCTGCTGTTTATCTTACCGTAGGGAAAGTGCTGAAAATGCTAGTATTCACTTGGTCCTTTTTTTTTTTTTTCTTTTTCTAATGCTAGTCTTTCAGACACTTTTGTTTGTAGCCAGTCTGAATCATGATGAAAAAATTGCCTTTTGTAGATAAGGAATAACATTTTCAAATATGCTTATGCAGAATATGTCCCCAAGTCTTGTTTTCCAATGCAGCTCCTGTGAAAATCTGTGGTGTTAGCCCCCTAAGTTAGTCTTGCTGACATTTTTGTCCACAGCCCAATTGTAAAAGTAGTTTTCCCCATCTCCTTAGATGCTTACTTCACAGGCTCTTCATCAATGTGAATACTTGGTTGATTTATGTGTGTGGATACTAAAGTAGGAAAAGATTTTAATGTAAGACAGCCAAATAATCTTGGGTCGTTTAATCAGTTTCCACTAGTACTAAACCTATAATCTCTCCTGTTAGATTTTGTTTGAAAGGGAGTTCAGTGTTTAAAGAAGAGAAACCTGCCGGGTGACACTCGATACGTCTTCTCAGGTCACCACCAGAAACCTTGTTGAACCTTGTTGGCAGAGGTGCCTTCTGCAAAGAGTTCCCAAAACCGTCTTCCGGGCTATTGGATTAGTTATTGAGTTGCTCTGGCACTGCAGGAGGTCCGGTGCCAGCGATGGACGCTTGGTCCACAGCCAGCTGGAGCTGAAGAAGGGCTGAGCTTTAAGACCTCCAGAATGCATCTGCGGCCACAGAAACCAAGCGCTGGGATAGCGTGTCCTCCCGACTGCAGCTCATTCCTCAAAATCAATGAATGGGCGTTTTAATTTGGGGGGCCTCGTGTAGCCAAACTTACTGACACACTAGAGATGTGCAGCTTTAAAGATTGCCTGGCAATACAGACAAAGATCTAACTTTTCTTGAGGTGCTGGCAGCCGCCAGGGCTTTGTGCAGACCCACCTTGGCAAGGGCTGACAAAAGACAGGCTGCAGTTTCGCACCCCTGTGCTCCCTTCGGCTGCTACTGAGCTTAAAACCACAATATGTCTTCTCGAGTTGGGCACGGAAAGTGGAAACGCGGGGTCAGCACTGAAAATTACCTCTTTAACAAATGGTGAATTTAAAGTGCTTCGAGTAATGAAAATATTTAGAAAAGAAATTCAATCTCTTATTTGGAACGGGAACATTGAATTTCTTTTCCTAGAAGACAGCTGCTCTCAGTTCCCTTGCTCTCGGTTTCAGCTCCAGCAGCGCCGCTCAAGTGGCACTGGGTGTGAGAGGAGAATCTGGCCCATGGTGAGGGACAGTAGGCAAAGAAAGAAAAAATACTTCTGCAACGGTGACTTCCTCCAGGTGTCACAGATGACTGGAAAGCCTGTTTTGAGAGCAGTTTTGGTCCTATCTGCAAATAAAATTTGTGTGACTTCATCTAGAAATCATGCGTATTATGTATCTCCGTGATGAACCACTAGCATGTTAATACCAAACATCCTCAAAAGAAACTCATTATAAATCCAGTTTGAGACTCACCGTCATCCACATCACAGAACCACCCCGGCTGTCGGTAATAGACGTTGTGGCTATGAAAGAAGTGAGAAGTGTTTTACATGAAAATATTGACAGATTACGGGTGGCTAGTCTCCTCAAACTACACACTCATATCACACTTGTTGCTAGCCCCTTCTGTGAGCCCCTCACTGCAGCTATAGAATTAGGAATAAACAAGCAAACTCCCACTGCTAAGTTCGGACTTGCAGCGTGGGTATATTAACTTTACTAATTTGTCGGAAGCTAAAATGTCACAGCTTGCCACGCTGGCAGCAGAAAGTATCCGGGTTCCCAATTGCTGTTGGTGTTGAAGACGGGGAGCGGGACTTAATTTCAGTACTTTCATCATTTGCCATCAAAGCCTCACGGACCACCAGACAAGTGGGAGATTTCACTGCTTTTGGGTAGCTTACGGAAGAGTAGAGCAAATTCTTTGAATTACCGTGATCAAATATCTTGATTGCCACAAGGTAGCTTTAGTTCCCGTTTTGACCCTGTATATGAAGCTTGCCTTGAATTCTTCGGAGAACGTGGTGTCCGCCCTTCCTGAATTAAAAATTGCAGTAGTTCTCCTCGAGGAGGGCTGCACCCAGCTGAGTTGTCAGGCTGCCCTAAGTCTGCCATGTGGATGCATATTCAAGGCCTGTGTGTTTTCTTTTGGCTGTCGCCCCCCCCACATGCCCTGTGCGATGGCAAGGAGGCAGCCCCGCTGCAGACACGTGGCATAGCCAAGCCTTTGGGCACCTGGAGTTTGTGCTCATCACTGTTCCATTATGTTCAACACGTAGCATGTCCTGGTGATTTTGGTGATTTTATCAGCCTAGGACCTACGTTTGCACAGCCTAATCTCTAATGAGTTTTGTCAGTCTCTGCATTGGTTTGTTGCTCCCCTGGTATAGGTGGCATATTTCCTGTATCCGTGTAAAGCACTAAGCTTGTTACTAGAAAAGTAACTGGAATGTAAAGGTAAAATCATATGGCTACTGCTAGCAGTCTCAGTCTTACAAAAAGCCAGTAGATGGGGTGTGTGCAATTCCTGTGCAATATTACTATGCTGCTTCTAAATCCAAAGATGCAACTTGTATTTTACATGGTTATTTACAGAGAGCTGCTTTTTACAGATAGTCTCCCGTTAGATGGAGATGGGCCTCAACATCGAGCACGATTTGAAGCCCTCCTGGGCAGGAGCACCCAAAATTCTTCATTGATCCTTGTCTGTAGTTCTCCAAGAACACTGTGTGGTCTAATGTGCACCTTTGTACCGAGCTGGGCCTTTGAAATATGGACATGAATTTTGTATCATAAGCCTGTTTTTGTAGTTAAGTCATGAATTAGAGAAGTTTGGATTAAACAAAAATGGGTTGGAGTACCACAGAATTTAACCTGAGGCTACATTATTAGGTATAGATGCCGTGGGCCCAACTGTGAAATACGTGCTCTCTTTTCGTATCTCCAAGCCCAGCATATGTCTCATAGCTCCATTAGTCTCATAGCTCCATTAGTGTTCAAAAGAGCTTAATCTTATTGATTATACATAACAAACTTGAATTTGTTGGCAGTGTAAGTGTGGTGCTTTAGCTGCTGTTAAAAATTTTGATAATGCAGGTGGCAGAAGAAAGGCACTTGTCGCATAGTGGAGGGGAGTCTGTGCTTGCGGCCAGTTAGGCTAGGTTTGAAATATGAAGAAATCTCAATAAGGAGACTAGTGGGTTTAGAACCGTTTCCCAAGTTATGTTGCTCTGTGGAGCTTAAAGCAGAGCAGAACATGAACCAGCATAGAAGTATGTTGGTCCAGGGTCATTTTTGCCATTTAGAATTAAACTGTCTAGAGACTGAGTCCTGGTAGGTCTTAGCTGCTAATACTTGATTTGTGATGGAGAAACTTTGAAAGGATTTGTTAATAATTAACCAAGGAAAAGCTGCTGAAACGGAATCCATGTCTGACATGCCTACACATAAGGAGGGAGTATCTTGCCAAGAAATAAATTAAAATTAGACTAGTGTATCAGAATTCAGTTATCTTCTCAGAAGTAGCACAAATGCTGTTGGCCAAGGATGTACAGCTGACTTTTCCCAAGAGATCTTGGGAAGAAATTATGCGTATGCATGCATGTACAAGTGCACATGCACCCACACGTGTGCACGCACTGCCAGGCTGTTAGTGCAACTGCAGGAATGTAAAAACCTTTAACTAGCAGAGTAGCCTCCATTAATTCGAAAGAAGAGTTTAGTATAACATGGCAGAGTCCTGAAGGCACCAGTTTTGCTTGTGGCTGGGACAGTAGAGATAATGCAAATCTGCTAGCTAGTGCCACTTTTCAAAAGAGAACCACCATAGAAGTGTTTAAATCCAGTGAGGTGAAATGGTGCCCAGAATTCACCAAGGATTTAACACAAATGATTCATTTTCTTAGCAGTCTAATTTTACATCATAGCATAATCTCGGTTTCTCCTCTGCCGTTAATGTGCAGTTCTGCTGAGTGTGCAGTTCACATTGGCTCCCTCAGGCAGATTGCAGGTCAGCCTTTGAATGCAGGAGAAGTCATGAAATTTAAGTATTTTGTGTACAGTTAACTGCAGTTGTGCAAGTACAAAGCCTTTGCTTTATCAGCAGATGTGGTCTAGGTTTACATTTATATCCACATTAAATTCTTATGTTTATCACAGTCAGGGGGGAAAAAAATCAGGAGCGCAGCGCATTATTTAACAATCTGCTTTGATAGCTGGCCAATCCACTTACCCTTGCGTGAAGCACATGCGACAGTAGTTCTTTCTTCCATTAACACTTCAATAGCTAGGAACCAGGAATGATTCTCATGATGTGGAAAGAAGAGAGAGGAAAACAAATAAATAATAACAACAATAATTAAAAAAAAAAAAAAAAACAAGATTAGTAAAAAAGTTTGTGCTCACACCTTGTGCCAAGCCGGCCATGGATGTGTGTGCTGTGAGCATGATTAGATCACAGCGTTTGCTGGGCTGCCACAGCGGACAAATGCTATTTGAGGACTTGATCTGGTACGCGGTGAATTCAGTATGGGGAGCAAAGGGCAGCATTTCCATTAGGAAACTAGAATTGGGCTGGGCGCTTTCTGGTTAGAGAAAATTGTTCCCGGCTGCTGCTTGCTGCAGCTCAGCTGTTTCCCATGTGACACAGCTGTGTTTCCTCACTTCTTGCCTGGGCTAGCGCTCCGAATTTGGAGCAGGAGGTGCTTGCCAGCACCGCATCTGTCTGGTTAAGACTTTTCTTTGCGCTGTGAAGAGTTGGAGGTGGTTCATATCTGTGCGTGGAAAAATGGTGATGAGCTTTAAGCCATCCGGCATAAAAAACAGCAGAAATGCCCGCTGCCAGCACAGGTGTGTGGTTGTGGTGCTTTGTCAGCACGGCGCAGAACAGCTCCCGGCGAGCGAAGAGCGGGGTGGGACGTCACCCAGTTGATGCTGTCCCTCCGTGCTGCCAGGGGTGTCATTCACAAGCAGTAGGAGCAGCTTTTTTTTTCCCCCAGGGTTAAACCCTGTGCTGTCCTCTGTTAAACTGGAGAAATGAGAGCCTGGGAGAAGGATGTGGAAAACGCACTAGCTGAGACCGAAACCTGGCGTCTAGAGCCGCTCCAGCTTTGATAGATCTCCAGACAGTGCCTCGGGGCTGTGCTGCCCCACAAGGTACAGCGCAGTTTTTCTGCTTGGTGGAAATGTTACTGAGGGACTCGAGCCCACCGTCAGGTCTCCTTGTGCCCGACCCTGTCTGCACTCATTAGAAGGTAGTTCCTGTCTGAGATAACTAGTGGCCAAGCTGAGCTGCCTCTTGAACTCTCCAAACTGCTTAGCTGCCTGTTTTCCATTTCCCCAAGTATTTAACAGTAAACATTTACTCTGAATTGCTTTTAATGCAATGGGCAGCAAAGTGTAAATACACCCAAGTCTTCTTATTCGGCCCACCCGTCTTTCCTCTTCCAAAGCGATCTTCCGTATTTTAAAATCATTAAAGCCTAAGCAAAGTGAATATTCTTTCTCAGACTTTATGCTCAGTAGTGTGAAAGGAATATGGCCTCCCAGTACCTTAAAATTACAACGCTTTAAAACTACCGCACAGGCAGGTGCTCCCTCAGTGCAGGGCTCCCTCAGCTCCCGGCACTTCCAGAGTCCTGTCTCCCTCCCGGACTGAGACTGGGAGCGCTAAGGGGAAACGCAGCACATCGGCCAACCGGGGGACTTTACGTTCTCGTATCAATGAGCGTAATTCTCTGAATTTAGTGCTGTGAGGCACAGGACATCTTTCAGGGGCACCTTTGCTCTGACTGTATGCCAAAGATAGAGCAAGTCAGCGTGGTCTGATGTCTTTAGCCACTTGTGTCTGAGGCCGCTTCTGAAATACAATTTATACGTGCCTGCGTGTAGATAGGATGCTAGGTTATAAGGATGGTTACTAATTGGTTTCAGTGTTGTTTGTTACTTGAATGTTTTTTAATCTAGGGTAAAGCAACATCATTATTTTTAGCTTATAACAAAGAAAAACACATTTTCTCTTAAATGTCTTGGAATGAAGTAATTTGAACTGAATTTCTGCACAAATCATTTCCAAGAGAGTGGCTGTCAAGTGCTATGAAAAAAAATTTGCACTTTTGTAGGGACCCAATGAGACATTGCAAATTTAGATTTATTCTCAATGTTAAATGTGGTTGAAGATGTCAATTTTTTTTAAGCAGCACTTAGAGAAGTAGTTAGCTTAAAAGTGCAGCAATTCAAAGCACACAAGGAATGATTTTGAAGTGTAAAGTCTTGAAACACAACGCAGAGGCTGACAGTTTCACTACAATTAGAAGCGAGGCAGGCACAACTCCCACTTCTGAAAACTTTCCGAACTATTTCCTCTCTTGGCCTAGAAAACCCTAAAAAAAAAAAAAAAAAAAAAAGCTTTGAGTGGCTTTGCTTATTAGCTTAACATAGTTACACTCAATAGTGGTAGCAGACAGCAGAAAGGGTTGCCAAATCTGTCTGTAAAGAATGATCTTTATAGAAAGCTTCACAGAAGTATTTTTTGTTGAATGCTTTCTGCTTCCTGTGAATGCTGCTTTTTTGAGGAATGCAACTTTTTCTCTCTCTCTTTTTTTTTTTTCTTTAGCAAGGCTTGTTTTGTTAGGAAACCACTCCCTCCTGCCTCTGCGCTCCGGCTTGCTGCTCATTGCCTGCTGGCCCGTGACATTTTCCCCGAGTTGCCACATTCTCCCACGCGGTGACGAGCTCACGCTGACGCCGCCGTGACACGGCCAGGAGGGGCCGAACGAGGGACCTGCTGCGCCTGCGCGTGTTCTCCTGCCAAAAAGAAGTCCCCGGGCTTGTGGGAACTGAGTTTTCCAGGGAAAGGCGGCTGTTCGCGAGGGGGATGTCTGAGGCGGATGGGATCAAGACGGCGCCGTGTCACTGCACTGGCTGAAGCACCGCTCGTGCTCTGCGCTGCCCTTCAGGGTTTTTAGAGCGGGTGGCGGGCACCGCTCCGGCCCGGCTGCCGTCCCGCAAAGCCGGGGACGGCGGGAGGCGCCTGCTCGCCCCGGCCCTCGCCGCCGGCGCTGCCTTGCGAGCCGGCTGCGCGAGGGTGCGGAGAGTAAACGGTTGGAGGGCCCGTAGCACAGCTGGGCGCTTCCAGAGGTTTCTGCTCTGCTAAGGTTGACGCGAAGTTGGGTGAAATCCAGGATGAAACCTGTGCTCGCTCAGCAGCAGCCGCGGGAGGGCGGCGGCGTTGAGAGGAGCCCCGCGGTAACGGCGCGCGGGCGGGAGCCGAGCGGAGCGCTGCCGCCGCCTCGCCGCGCTGCCGGGAGGCATCCGAGGAAAGCCCTGGCCTCCTCGGTGTGACAAGGGCGATGTGGAGCCGGGAGCGCCGCGTTCCCCGTGCCCCAGCTCCCGCAGCAAACGGTGCTGCTGGGGAGCGCTCTGGCATCGCCCGCTCGCGGCCCGTTCCCTCGTGCGTGCAGAGCTGCTCCCTCGTGTGCTGGAGCAGCAGAAATGAAGGCAAGAGCCTGTAAACTGTAGGTTTTAGGGAAGGCCAGAACTGGGCTGTCGGAATAAGCAGGCGGCGGGGAATAGGGCCACCTGCATTGCGTAGCTTTGGGCAGGTCAATTAATCCTTCTGCAGTGAAATTCCCCTTTGCATAACGGGTGTGAGTAATAGCGCTCAACTTGCCTTGCAGGGCTGTTGCGGACTGGCTGGGCAGTTCATTTTTTTTCGGTGTTTGTAATGCATAAAGCCCTAAATGAGGGCTAAGTATTATTGCGATTTAATTTTTATTGAGGGCTAAACTTTGGTGACGTGCCCGGGCGAGCATTCGCTGGCAGTGAGCTAGGAAAGTGACCAGCAGCAAGCGTGTTTGGCAGCAGGCGGGGGACTAAAATGGAAAGCAGGGCTAACTTATTCCAGTCCTACGTATTTTTCTTTTTTTTTTTTTCTTCTCTGTTACCACTGTTCATTTCCCATGAAGCACATGGAGCCAATCGAAACGTCGAATCTGGACGGTATATTTTAATATGCTCTAGCTTAGTATACGGAAGGCAAATAAAGGTTAATGAAATGAAAATTTGGCCTGCTGGAGGAGTGGCCGTGCTTTGGGGGGCGAGCGGACGTGCCTCCGAGCGTGCCCCCGGCCGCTCTGGAAGCCGTCGCTCGCTCGCAGGGATCCTGCCCGCGGGGCGAGGGGTTGCTGATCCCCTGGGGAGCGCAGCCGGTGCCAACGTTGGCACGTGTTGGAAGAGCGCGGCCCACGCGTTCATTCCGTACGTGTCCACGCACCTCACCGTGATTCCTCCGTAGGCAGCCAGCGGTCGGGGGAGTGCAGAGGGGCCTTTCCAGCAGCGCTTTTAAAGCTTTGCGCCAACGTCCTCGCCGTTTTCGTTGCGTTTGAAAGCACCGCTTGGCCCTGGGCTTCCTTGAGGCTTTCTCTCTTTCCCAAATCGAAGAGCTGTCGTGGTCACTTGCCTGAACGTACTGACAGCCTCGACTGCGCGCCCGCCTTCGTGCTCAGGGAAATGAAAGAGCTCTGCCTGGAAATACAGATCTGCGTGAGAAAGCAAACCGTAGCGGTACAGCGCATGCCATGTAATAATAACTTCATGCCTGTTTTTTTTATTTTTGGGTGACAGTATAAAATCTAGAGGTCAAATTTAGATAACGTGAAATTCATGACACCACGGCAGTTTACTTGAAAGAGCCTTAGTTTGTCCCTAAATTTTACCAGTCATTGACGACACTTTTTTTTTTATAACATGTTGGTCAGCTTTAAGATGATATTCCTTTTTTTGGCATTATTAATCATCATTATTGTTGTTGCTGTTGTTATTGCCAGAGATCTCTATGGGAGGAACGCTGAAATCTGGATTAAAAATAGCATTTTCGTGTCCTCCCACTCACTGTACTTTGTGCACAGAATGCCTTTTATAAATGCAGACTTGCTGCTTGGCTAGATAAAAGGAGCTGTCACTTCATTTCCATAACGAAGTCATTCCTGGGAGAATTTCATTGTTTTAGCAATAAAATTTTTCTAAAAGGCCTTTTATTTTCCCTGAGCAAGGTAAGAGAAATGAACTTCTGAGCTTATGCTGCAAAACAATTAAGAAAAAACAAGACTGTCTTGATTTGATGTAAGGAGACTTGTATGCATGTAAATTCTCTTCTCTATAAAATGAGAAGAAATTCCTAACTGAAAAGGTATTTAAAAAAAAAAAGCACCCTCAAAGTCTTATGCAAAACTGTTTTTTTTTTTTTTTTAACTTGATTAAGTTCAGCCCTATTTTAAAAGGCACTTACAGGACTTTTCCGACTCAGACTCCTTCCCGATTTAATGCCAGTCATGGACAATCATTACAAATTATTGTTGTGCGTTAATTTTGCTGTGCAAAGGGCATGGCCTTGCACTGGCGGAGGAGTGATCCCTGTGCGCTGTGCGGACACTGGGAGCCCCTGGAAGCAGGACCTGCCCCTTAATTTTTAGTACCTAAGCAGTGTGGCGCAGTGACAAGCCTTTACTCAGCTGCTCTGGGCCCACCTTTAAGTTCCTTTTCTTTAAATGCTGAGCACAGTAAAGTGTGCCAGAATGAGAGCATCAAAGAAGCGCTGATACGGAAAGCGTATGCAGCAAGCAAAAGGTCCTGCGTTCCCTCCCTGGCTCTGACGTGTCTCATTTGTCACACATTTTGAGCCGTGTTTGGGTTTTGCTAAGCGTGAATTGATGCAGTTACCACTTAGTCATCCTAGACAGCTTACTACTATAGGTAGGTATATGTGATCAAGAATGAAAGGGAAGAGGAGAAAACAAACTTTTTCCTCACAATCAGGAAAGTCTTTACAGATTCAGCCTTGCAGTACCTAACGCTTGCAAATTACATAGTACTAAAGCACTACGGCGAGTTCAGAAATGATTATTTATGGGAGGTTTGTGAATGCAGGATGTGATATTATGAGTCACCCGGCAGCAAAGATGTTTGCGCGGCGGCTGGTATGAGTCATGCTGGCATTTGTCTCGAGCGCGGCGGTTGTTTCAGTCCCTTGCTTGGCCGGGACGCGCGATGAATGAAGCGCTGAGAGCCCCTCTCGTTGCACATTTACTACGTGCAGCTACACGGGTAAATCACAGGCTCAGCTGTAGAGTATTTCCTGCAGCGCACACGCGCTCCCGCACACACGTGCGCACCAGCGCTCACCCCACCCGCGAGCAGAGCTGCCGTTCTCAATGCTAGATTCGTAGAAAGGAAATGCATAATTACAGGGCTGGCTTTTGCACCACATAAAGCAGCCCACATCAAAAGGTGTTTGCCATTAATGTTTCAACAGGTAATCTCTGGATTTGCTGCCAAGTGCTGTTGCTGTGAGGTAGTGCTCAGCCCTGAAATCTTTGAAATCTCTGCTCTAAGCAAGCAAAGTCATCTTAATCCAAAAAAAAAAAAAAAAAAAGGCCATCAATAGTGGCTTTGTTTAAGAATACTGTGCTTCATGTTACAGCGGGACGGCAGAAGCAGCGGCCGCGCTGGAAGTGGGGAGAAGGTTGCGGGTGGCTTCTGGGCTGGTTTCCTATGGAAGCGAGGCGCGCGTGACGGCGTTGTTCCCACACGTGGCAGTGCGTCCGGCGTCCGGAGCCACGTAACGGGCCCCGTTCCGGCCATTCCTGACCAAGTCTGCTGCGGGGGGAGAGGCTTCAGGAAGGTTAGTCCTCATCCATGAGGATTAGTGCAAGCGCGGGGAGACCTTCAGCCAAAGGCTGAGCCTTTTTGTGAGGCCTCTTAGTGCTTCCACTCGCAGAACTGTTTTTTTTTTTTTTTTTTAAGGCAGTTTATCCATGCCCTTGTAAAAGGATTGGAAACAAGCAGAAGATCAGCCACTGGTTTGGGTGCAGTAAAGTTTACAGTATCACAGCTTTTGTGTCACAGCTGTGGCCGTCACCTAAGAAGAGGAGATGTGTATACGAGTAATGAAGGCTTGGCCCTTGAATTTTCTAAATGGCTTTGTTTTTGCATAATGGCTTCCACAAAAGAAGAAGAAAAATATTTATACTGTATGGCAGAAGCACCCAGAATGGTTTCCTTTATTGCTTATATCAGTTCAATATTACTGTCCCTGAGCCTGAATTATTTTGGACCATTTACATTCTCTTTTCAGTTTGTTCTGCTCAGAAGACCTGTAGGAATGACTGCGTTACAAACGTGCAGGCGGTAGAGTTGTTTTTACTTAAAGCTTCTGGGTAAGAATGAAGAAATTGGCACCTGCTGTGAAATGAAAATCAGTGTTGAAACTCTCTCTCCACCCCCTGTTATTCCTGTTTTGGTAGCCATGAGAAAATGGCTAAGATAGGGGATGCTTATGTTAATGGGATGATGGATTTTTATTACGAATGTATCATTGACGTCTGATAAGATATCTTTTATTTGGCGTTTTCTTCTTCCTAGGCAAAGCAGCCTTGACATGCTTGCTAGTTTTCTTTTCACCTCATGGCACTGGGCGTCACCTTCGCTGCCCATCTTCTTGCTTGCCTTTTCTTAACGTCCTACGCAGCGCAGTGGAGGCACCTCTGAAGAGGACTGTTCAGGAAAAAATGCTACTGACGTGGCTTGCAGGTGACAGGTTTTGAATGACAAATATCTAGTGTGTAGGTCTGAGAAGCCCGATTTCTGGCCTGCGTGCATAGTTTAGCACTAATGTGGTGGTTTACATGAGCCTTAAATCAGGAAAAATACTTGCTATGGATGAAGTAGTTTTCTCAAAGACTGAGGCTTTCTGGGGCTGAATCCTGGGATGCTGACTTCCAGCTGACAAGCAATTCTGTTAGTTATTCGGAACCCCCCGTCACCTTCAGTGCCCTGCAGGGTGCCAGCGCCCAAACCGCGCGGCCCCGCAGCCCTTCCGCCTCGCCTGCCGGCCCTGCCCGCCCGCCCTTTGCCGCAGGAGTCCCCGTCCTGCCGCACGCTGCCTTGGTGGCGAGCTGTGCACCCGCACTGGCAGCAGCATTCGCACCGAGGAAGGGTAACGCGGCTCTGCAGTTCCCCCCCGGCAAATGAAAGGGCCAGGCGGGCTGCTCTGTGTTCTGACCCCCGTCGCGTACGTGCCGCTCTCCTGACTTTCAGAGCCTGCGGGCAACTTGATTTACTATTCTCTTACACACAGGAGTTGTTACTGCCCCTCCACGAAGGGGGTATAACATGGTGCGAAGTTGGGCATGTCACCCTGGACCACGTGCCAACCCGTGGGAAGTGCCTGTTTATGTGACAAAGCTGTGGAGACTTGGGTTCAAGGCGCAGCTTCAGATGGGGAATGGATTTGAGATCGACGTCAGTGAGGCCTGCCTGTTTTATGCAGATTAGACCTTATTCTTTCTTTATATAGTATTGCTTTGCTGTAGCCTTAGAGTAGGCACAAGTGTAATTTAAATAATTTTTACACTAGCATAAGAATTAATGTAAAGATGACTCAGCCCCAACCGGAGCAGGATGTCAGGAGATTCTCAAATGGGCCAAGTGCAGCATGGCTTAAGTAGAGAAGCTTTTATTAACTTGACGTAAAATAGGTAGTTGTTGGATTTTTTTTTTTTCCTGTTAGAATCATTTTTGTATGCGTAAAATCAACTAGACCTGTTGAAAATCATTTAGAAGCTGTTACCTGACGTGGAAGATGATATGCATGTTAGGTAATTGAGATTGCATATGCTCCAGAAGATGTCACCTTGCCTTTCCCATTGCAGTGGGGCAGGATTGAACCTGTCTGAACTGTTTCATTCAGAGGGAGAGGAAAGGAGGAAATGAATTACGTTTTTATTTGCGCTGAAGGATTAGTTGTGGGATAGTAGCGAACAGCCAGACAACTCGGGAACAACGCTACTGTCTCTTAAACATCATTATTAGCTCATGCTGATTTGTGAAATAGGAAAACGAAATTACATGATGCAAGAGAGCAAGGAAAGACAATGAAAAAACTACAGGAAAGGACTGGAAACAGGATGATATCTGCCTGCTTGCTCTTCAAAGTGAGATGAAGAGCATGACCTTTTCTTGGAATAAATACAGGCTAGTGCACAGAGCTGGTTTCTGCCTTTTGATTTTGCCAATTTGCAGTTGCTTGCTTGTGCTGTGATTCTTGTTGATTGCCCTAGGTCTAAACTGTAGTTTGCAGGAAGTACTTCCATGTGCTTTGATTTGAAGTCCGTCCATCACTTGATTGCAGTTTTAATCTCTCAGCTCAGTGTACTCATTGCTCAAAGACAGGGCTGTGCTGTGATATCAGAATAACCGTAATGCTGCTGGACCATAAAAACAGCTTGATTATGTAACGCTTCCCATTTATAGTGAATGTGTGATCACTAACCATATATATGGTAATGATTCATGGATCACATTGAACTTCACTTGCAAAGCACAGCTCGGGTTTACTTTGCACTGCAGACCAGAGCCATGCTGTAAGTGTGTGAGAGGACAAATTGTCTCTATTCAGCTACCCTTATTTGCAGTACAAGATGGTTGCAAAAATAATATCCCTGTTTGCAGCACATTGTGGAAGTGATCCGGAAGAAGAGGCTTTCATAGTGGACTTGTGGTTTTTGGGTTAGGCCAGTCTCAGATACCCTAAGCTCCCCATACCTTCAGCATCTGCAGAGGAGTTGCTACAAAATTACAGCACAGTGATGGAAAGCAGAACCGGGCCCTTCGCCCTGGCAAAGAGAGGATGTGAAATACGCCCGGTGGTGCCCACGCATCCTGCCTGGCAGTCTCTGGGAGCTGAGGCTCCTTGCGCGCTCCAGGGACGAGCACGTCGCCGCAGGCCCTCGGATGCGGCCCAGCAAGCAGCTCGTGCTGGTTAGGGAAGGGGTGCCCTGCTGGGCGCTCGAGCTTGTGCCTCTCGCGGGGCTGAAGCTCGTACTATGCTGCCTTTAAGTCTCAAGCATGCTCGAGATGTGACGTTCCCTTAAATGGGAGTATTTATAGGCAGATGCACTTTGCCCGTTGCAGAAACAAGTGCCTAAGGGTAAGGTCAAGTGAGCAAGTTGTTGCAGGTTAAACTAGCTGGGGCGATGACAGTGCAGCATCTGCTCCAGAGGAGCTGTCTGCAGGCATGGGGCGTACGTAGCCCGTGGTGAGTACAAGACTTCTCCCCTTGCTTCCCCCGAGGGGTGCGTTGGTGACCTTGCCTCCTGTCCTCTTTCCCGTGACCTGTAAGTGCATATCCAAGGATAGTTGCCACAGATCGCCAGGAGCAGCAGAATTTGATATGGGAGGCAAGCTCTGCACAGACCCAAAACCTCCCAGCTCCTATTTAAAAAAGGTCAGTTAGGTCTTATTAAAAATAATTGGAAACCATCTCATTTTTACAGATGTGTTAAGGATTTCCTACTACTTCTTTGGACCCCATTTTCAGGTTCATCAGAATACTGTTTGTCCAGGAATTAAGTGTTGGGTGACAAGTTTGGTGAAACAGTAAAGATGTCCAAAATGACAGTTTTTGAGAGATTTCGGTTGATTGCCCAATTAGTGGGGGAGGGCAGAGAAGAAAAAGAAGGAAGAAGTAATTTTGAAAATGCTGAAACGTTTTACTTTAACAGTTAAAACCAAATGTATAATGTATTTTTTGAGTATTTCGAATTTCTTTAATCTTGAGGTTTACATCATTTAAAGAAAAGAACAGTAGCTTGCAAATGGGTTAGAAATGCTAAGGATTCACTTTAAAATTGGGCTTTATTTTTTTCCTCTTTTTAGTTTGCTTTCTAAAGTAAAATGCTTATGAGGTCATGTGTGGCTGTATGCTTCTCCAACAGGTAGGCAGGAGAGTCCCTTTCTACCAGAAGAGAGGGGCCGTTGACCAAAATATTGAAAGTTTAGCCCAACTTTTAGCTGCCCACAGGCCTGGGTGTCCAAAGGACGTGGAAGCTGCAGTGCCTGTGTCATGGGGGAGCTGTGCTGCCAGCTCAGAGTTCCTCAGTGGGCTTTTGGCTTTTGTAACAGGTTTATTGCATTGCTCTCGCCTGTCGGAGAAATGTGTGTGGTTGAGACTACGCATCCACACTGCCCGTGGTAGCAAACTTGGGGTGCTGGTGATGTGGGAGGCCTTAGCCTTAGCCAGGAATCCAGTTGCAAAATATAACAGTTTGGGCTTGGATTTGGGAGACTTTTGTTGTTTTATTTGTTCAGATACAGCAGACTACATCGTAAACTCTTCTGAGGAGGTTCCTCTGCCTACCACTGTTGCGCTGCCTTTCCTCTGCTCTTCACCCCTGAACTGCTCGTGTCCCTCTTATTTCCTGCCTTCATGCAAGGGGAGATTCATCTGCACTTGTCTGGAGACATCCAGTCTGAGCTGATGGTCTAGAGATTCGCTTTATGGAAGGAAAGGAGCAGCCCTTTCTAGAGGGTGATTCAGTCTATCCTAAAGTAGATGCTTAAGATAGGTCAGGTTAATCATTTTCTAGTTTCCTCCATTGACTGTAAGGAAATCTTGGACTATCTCAGATGCAGATTTTTGTTTTGCTTATGGTTTCAGTTAGGGAACGTGCATTGCACCGTCATGCTTGGAAGGTGGGATCCCTATTCGTGGTTCATGCAACTACATGGGAAATGTCTTAAAAGGCGTATGTCAAGGAGCCAGGAAAGTGGCAGGAAGTGAGATGAAGAATAATTCAAGAAGCACAATTAGCCCATGGGAACCTAACGGAAGGAAAAAAAATGTCCAATTCTGGAAATAAAAACTCCCAAGTATTTCTTTTTTTTTTTTGTGGGCTTCAAGTAAAAATGTAGCACAGCAGTTTCCCCAGAACCCCAGTAAAAAGTTTGAGGATAACTTAATGCCTTTTTATAGCTTTGAGTGTGTGTTTGGTATGACCTGAGAGTGAAACTGTAGTTTGGCACTTAAAATGGTATATTTTTCATGTTCTCCAGACCACTGATTTAAGCTCTTCAGCTGCAAATACTTGTTGCCTCTGCAACAGAAGGTGCGTAGTATTCGGTCAAAAACATTGAGAGCTGTCCCACAAAGAAATATTGGTATATTGGCTCAGGCTAAAAAATAAATGTGAAAGCACTTCACAATATTAAAAATCTCAGTTATGAAAAATATAATAGCTACTCCTGAGTAGGAAGTATGTGTGCATATTTTTTTTTTTTTTTTGAGTACTCCTCTGTTGTAGTATTACAATTAACAACAAAAAAATAGAGAGGTATTTGCATGCCATTAGAGGAATTCAGTGAGAACACAAGAATCTTCCAGAGTGGAGCTCTTTGCACACCAAGGACTTTATTTGCACACACTTTGCAAAACGGCAACCCAGAGAGTTTTTTTTTCTTTTGTTATGGCAACAGAACTATTCAAGAATTGCTTTACTTATGTATCTTTTTCAGCAACTCTGTACTCTGGATTTTAACTATTTTTAATAAGATGTACAAAGCAAATGACTCTTCCTATAACAGGTCAATATTTCATGCAGACCCCATCTGGATCTCCATCGCCATCTTAGCTCATTAAAAACGTATTTGCTTCAAGGAGCTATTGGAATCAGTTGTTCATTTGCTGCATGGAGCAGCTGCATGGATTTTCCTCTCTTAGTTTGTTTTGCTTCTCTTTTACAGATCTATCTTACTATATTTGAAAGAGGAAAGCCAGTGAGGACCCGTGAAAAACCTGTCAGCTTCTGAAAAATCTTCATGCTAAAGGATAATCCAAGACTTCCTGAAGAAGAACCTAGTGAATGTTGTGAGTTACTGGCACTAATAACATACATTTGCAGTTATGTTCCTTATCTATGGCTTTTGCACTGTGCTGTTTGCTGTAGTCACTTTGGTGTCTGGGTTGAGTTGCAAAGACAGGCTTTAATTTCTCTCTCTACTTTTTCTAATGAGATCAGGGGCAGAGTGGGGGTATCTTAAGTAAAGATGTTGATTCTCTTTTCCTTGGGCTGGTAACAGTTATTTAATGCAAAACTTTATTGTTGTTGTTTTGAGGGATTTTTTTGAGTTTTTTTGAGCTAAATGCCTAACCTTGAACTGTCTGCCACATTGTCACCTAACCAAACTGGAAAATGACATGGATTACTGTTCAGCCAAGTATAGTTATGGTTAAGGAGTTTTATGTATCCTCATACATATCTTCATACATACAATGATTTAAATCATTTAGCCATTTTCAAATTACGGGATTGGAATTGTGGTTGCCTTTGTTCATTTCTGATGTTGCAAACTACCATTAATTTAATCAAATGCTAATATTGGTTTGATTATTATGTATTTCCTATACAAATGCTCCTCTCTCCTTGCAGATTCTCACTCATGGGAGTTAGAGCAGCATACCTTTCACAGAGAAAAACAGTCACATAATTAAGACCCTAGTCCTGTAGCCTTTAATAAGAGAAAATGTTCCCGTGAGGAAAGGCTAAAGATAAGGCGTGAATATTTTAATGTTCATTGTGTTTCTTATGAAGTTTATGGCTTTTCTGGGTTGAAACGGGCAATATGCGCAGCTCAAATGTTAACATCCTCACAAACAGAGCAAAACAAGAATTTTCTGCCTACCAGATCTGAGAATAATCCCTGGTGCTGCTTTCTCAGGGACACTTGCAAAAATAGCTATTACAAAAGAAACTGAAAAATCTTCATCATCGCTCCCCTTTCCTGCACGTGAAATAGTTAACAAAGCTGACATTCAGAGTTCTTAGTAGCTGGTATCACTAAGCTGCTGAGTTAGTAATCCGTTAAGATGAGTAAGGGGCCTCCAAGACCTGAAGCTTCTCACTGTCTACATATCCAAGCAGATGTGGCCGTATCAGTTTATTCCCACACTCTGAAAGCCTTCTCTGAAACCGCAAGGGCTTAGTTTGCGAGCTGACATCCTAGAGCAGAGGAGGGCTGGCCTTAAATAATAATAAAAAAACTGTCCTAGCATGCAGAGCTGTTGGGATGGCAGGAGCTGTTTGTTGAAGATGTTGCAATTGCTTCCACTGATTGCAACAGCGGCGCTACCTCACGCCGAGGAGAGCGTTCTCCGGGTCCTGTATGGTTTGCGGCGGCCGAGATCAACCAGATAAATCGTGTAGGGGAGGATGTAATCATCAGCTGTGGCAGGTGATGGAGCATCTGTGTAAGATGCTGTCGGTGTGATTATGGCATCCTGCCCTGTCCTAAATGCTTTAAGAGGAGCCCATGCAGTGGTATGTTGTTGAGGTGGCAAAACCCTGAATTAGCACCCGTGAAGCCCAGGTTTGGCAAGAAGTAGCACTCTTCTCACTAGGTACAGATGGAGAGAAAGCGCTCTTGAAAACAGCTCTTGCCCAGGCATCCAGGAGCAGCTTCTTCAGGGGAGTCACTGGCAGGTGATGGAGAGCTCTTCACGAGTCCCTGGGAGCCGGTTTTATCACCTCGCTCCTGCTTGCAGGACGGTGCTGTCACAAGCAGGCAGTCAGCCAGGTTCCCCCTCTTCCCCTCCCCTCTTCCTGGGATACTCTCAGGGAGACGGGAAGACCATAAATGAGAAGGAGTGGTATTTCTACCCTTGCTGCTCACAGGAAATGCCAGCACGCAGTCTTTTGACTTAAAAATGCTGCTCTCCCTTCCCTGAACGTTAGCGGGGAGTTGTCACGTTGAAGCGTATGAAGAGGGCTCAAACCTTTCGTGCTGTGAACAGTAGTTACTCTGTTCCTGTCTGTCTCGTTGCTCTGCCACAGAGGCAAGTTTCAGGCCTGGGGGAGGTGGAATCAGGAGGGCAGTAATTTGGGACCAGCACATGGTATCCACCTAGAAACTGAGTGTTTACTAAACAGCACAATTTTTCTCCCTTCCTCTTTCCTGCTCTCCTCATTTGGATGAAATCAATTTCTGGAATCGTGGAGCTGGTACAAATCAAGTCCATATTCTGCTTTTGCAGGGAGGAAAGAGATGCTGTGAGGATTTGTTAAGGAGGAATGTTACTTTGCTTAGGGAGAGCTAAAAGCAAAGGGAGGTGGGGTTCCTTTGCTACTGGAAGAGGGTACCTTGAGATTTCCAGCAGACAGTTTTGTAATTTTTATGGTGGGATGTCAGTATCCCGAGTTGTTTTAAATCCGAAAACGTGCACTGTAGCTTTTTTGGAGCGCTCGCCACACATGCACAAACACATTCGGACACGAGCAATGAATAAACTCTTCATGTGCCTCGCTCGCAGGCATTTCTTCACTTTTTTTTTTTGTTTCCACTTGTGCTAAAAACTCTGGCACAGTTTGTGGGAATCAGAAAATAAGTCTCCGGCTCCCGTATGCGTCAATAACTGAAGCGGCTTCGGCTGATCTCCCAGCCGGGGCTGTTGCTTGGGGCGGCGCGCGGGCGGCAGCGGAG